>CATIWQ010624700.1:0-17070 GCA_949673415.1 Euphorbia schlechtendalii | reverse complement strand
CCGCGAGGAGGCCCCGCGAGGGTCGCCAGGGACCCTCGCGGGAATCCCCGAGAGGGTCGCCAGGGACCCTCGCGGGAATCCCCACGAGGGTCACCTAAGACCCTCGCAGGGAGACCCTGCGAGGGTAGCTAGGCACCCTCGCGGGAATCCCCGCGAGGGTAGCTAGGCACCATCGCGGGAATCTCCGCGAGGGCTGCCTCGCGCAGCTTTGCACGAGGCTGTGTCGCGCAGCCTCGCGCGGTTTTATATATATATATATATATATATATATATATATATATATATATATTTTTTTTTTTTTAGTTAAATAATTTAAAACGTCCAAGGAGGATTCCCATATGAAGATCGTCGGATGGTCGAAAATCGTGTGATTCGAGGATAAATTTCCCGAAAAGCCGTCATCATTGAACACGTGAGCTGGTACAAAATCCCGTGCTCACAGAAGCATTGGCATCTTCTAGATCGTCACTTCTTCTCACTATCTCTTTGATGTTTTTCATCGATTTATTAGTCAATTTCATAACATCAAAGAGGCCCTAGGCGAATTCTTCTATTGACAAAGGGATTTCAGAATGTACCTTAGTTTGATGGGATTTTCCTTTATCATATTCAACTTCAGAGTTGATAGCAGAAAAATTTCCATCAGAGGTAGATGTTGAGCCTTCGCCTTCTCTTTCAAAAGCCATCAAGTAGAGATTGGCTGAATCAGTGAATTCTTCATCAGAAGATGAAGATTCTTCTGAATCACTCCAAGTAGCAGCAAGAGTTTCATTCTTCTTGGAGAATCTCTTCTTGAATCTTTCCTTCTTTGATTTTGGATAGCTTGACTGGATGTGGCATTTCTCTCCACATCCGAAGCGCTTAATATCCTTATTATGCTCTTTCCTTAGTTATTCCTCAGCTCCACGTTGCTACTGAGTTGACTTGATTTTATTAGGAAACTTCTTCTTGTTGTTGAACTTCCCATTCTTCTTTATAAAGCATTTGAAGCACCTTGTAAGAAGAGCCATTTCCTCATCAGAGTCGCAGCTAGTGGACTCGTCAGATGAGTCTGCTTTGAGAACAATGACTTTACTTTCTTTGTCCCAATTTCTCTTGGAGCCAAATGAGTACATTCTCAATGACATCTCATGAGTCAGCAAGGTGCCTATCAGCTTATCATAGCTATAGATCTTAAGGTCATGAGCTTCCTCGATTACACTCTTCTTAGAATCCCACTCTACTGTGAGAATGCGGAGAATTTTCTTGACCAGCTCTTCCTCGTTGAACTCCTTTCCAAGTCATTTTAGTTCATTGACAATATTAATGAACCGGGTATTCATACTCTGAATACCTTCATTACCAGCCATCGAGAACATCTCATACTCTCTCAGCATGAGATTTATCTTCGACTCCTTGATCTTGTCTGTCCCCTCATAGGTAATCTCTAACTTTTTCCAGATTTCCTATGTTGTTTCACATCTTGAGACCCTGTTAAATTTTGTACGATCAAGCACACAGCATAAGAAATTAATAGCTACGACATTCTCTTTGAGAAGCCTCAGATTAGCATCATTGTAGTTCTTTGGATCTATAGGTACACGCACACCAATCCTGACCTTAGTAGGAACTCTAGGGCCAAGCTCAATTGCGAGCCAGGCTTGCATACTTTGAGACTGGATGAAGTTCTTCATACGATTCTTCTAGAATGTATAGTGATTACCATCGAATAGAGGAGGTCTGGTAACAGATATTCCCTCCTTGAGAAGAACTATCTGACCAGAACCCGAGCTGAAGTTATTATATGCCATTTAAGGATCTGACTCAAGATGATTAGTCTTAAGGTTGAGCAACTACTCTGATACCACTTATTGGTTCGTGAATTGGCTGATAACAATAGCAGAGGGGAGGTGAATGTGTAAACTGGGTTATTTTTTAGAACTTTTTCGATTAAAGTTAACTTAGTATGGTTTTTATATGCGTGCTGAGTGCGATATAAAAATGTATAAACTGCTCAGCTCAGCTAGCACAATTTATCTTCAACCTTTAACTGAGTAAAGATTACTTAGTACGAGTTGGATAACAAGCAAATAAATGATATGTGAGAGATGAATGAGCAAGAAGCTGATGAGGCTAATCACTTAGAGTTAGAACGATTACACCTGAGATTTTATCCTGGTTCAACAACCCCTAGCTTACCTCCAGTCCTTGGATACCATCTTCAAGCTTTAATCCACTAGTGGTTCATTCCTTCAATAGGCGGAGAAGCCTTTACAGTGGGTAGACTCTATTACAGAAAGTTCCTCCTTTCTAACTATGGCTCAAACTCAGTTTAGGTACCCTTCCCAAACTGACTCTTAAGATAAATAGAATATAGCAAACTGAATTCAACTTATAATACATTGAATCCTTAGAAGGTTAATTCTATGAGTGATTCTCTCTATTACAAACTGATAGATCTATTGATTGTTTGCTTATTGCTTGTTAGTGAATTTCTTGAAAGTAGAGAAGATTTTCGCAAGGTTTTGCTCTTAGAAAATTCAACATGATTCACCAAATTTGAACGTCTACTTCAGTCTTATATTTATATTGTAGATCTCTAAGAAGTAGTCGTGGCAAACTTTGAGGATATTGCAGATCTTCAATTTCTCATTTCAATTAATCTTTTGAATCTTCCTGTTGGAGATAGATTTCAGGATATTTAGAAATAGGAATTGAACATTGTGGTGCTAATTTTTTCATTTCAAATCTCATTTTTCTTCAAGCAATCTGGATCTTTGAGAGATTTGCACTTCAGACAATATGGCGTCTTTCCATTGGATGAGTTTGATGACGTTGTGAGGTGTGCGCGGAGATATTTGATATGCGATATAATTCATGGGATCATTCCTTATTCTCTGATTGAAATAAGGAATTTCTAACACATTGTACTCCCACATTTAATGTTGTGAGGACCAAAGGAATCTTTCTTAATTTTAGTACCTTTTTCTCCTAAAATATAACAAAGGAATATTCTGTTCCTTCATAGACATGGTTAGTAGCATACGTGTCATGATAATTATCAACGCCGTAAAAACAATTACTTTTAGATAAGTAATAGTATAACTCAGCATGAGCTGAGCTGTGATAACTTAAACTATATAGTACTCAGTATAGACTTGGCTTTTCCTACACTAACATAAGTATTCTTAGTGTTCAATTAACTTTTACTATCCCATATTGATTGCTATCATCAAAGTTTTTTAGTACTGTGAGGTACTATTAACTTGGGTTCTACACTCTATTGATCAACCAAGGCTAGCATAGGGTGTGAAGAAGAAGAAGGAATAGAATCTGTAGATGGTGTTGAAGTGGTTTTTCTGGTTGGATTTGATGTAGAAGTGTTTCATGGAGGAACGGCTTGAATATTTGTGGATTTTGGTGAAGATGGATTCATTTGGTTTGGAGGAGGAGGTGGTGTTTTTGTAGAGATGGCTATGTCAGCTTGATCAACTTGATTATTTGATGTAGTTCAAGATAGAGAAGGGGTAGCAGAAGAAATGTAAGAAATAGGAGATGTAGGAGGTGAATATACTAGGGTAGGAGGTGGAGATTGGTGAGGTTGTAGTTGTGGTGCTAGTTGGTCTAGGAGAGTCTCTGTTTGAATGTCCCTTTCCTTGTTACCAACATCAACCTTCTTTGCAACTTCTGGTTTCTCAATAACTTCTTCTTCCTCTACTGCATCCTTAACCTCTACTATTTCAACGTCTACAACCTTTTTTTCTTATTGAACTAAGGGATTGAGATTTACCTCAACAGCTATAGCTACTTCTACTGCCTTAACATCCTCCACATCAACCTTCTTAACCCTAATGCCTCTCTTCCTCTTCTTTAGATCAAACCTGAGCACATCAATAGCCTCACCAATGGTAGCTTCTTCTTCCATAAACATTTACTCATCCACTTTTTTCCTCTTAGCCTCTTCTTCTTCTTCACCCTTACTCTACTAACCTCCCCTTTTCTTTAACTCAAACTTCTTAGGGAAGTTAGTATTCTTCGCAGTAGGTATTTCAACCTTATTAGGGTTTTCCATCCTAGCCCTCTTCAGTGACGATATTGATTGACTTATAGGAATATTTTCATCGTCATCATCCTCAACTACCTTCTTCCTTGCTCCCACCTCAATCGGTTCCATCCCCAAATCCTTTTCAAACTCATCATCCATATCTTCAACAAGAGTCCCATCTTCCTTTACCACTTCCTCTCTTCTTCCTTCTTATAAGAGCAGGTCTCCTTCTTGCATTCCAACTTTAACATTTCATTAACCCTAATAACCATTACCTTCACAAGGTCATATGCCTTAGCCACTTCATTTATGTTGATGTTGTAAGTGACACACATAGAAAAAACTAGCTCTCCATAGTGCAGATAGTGGGTTACTTTCTACATATGGTTAATGATCAAAATGAGACATTTGATTTGTTTACCATTAATGATGTGGTAAGCTATACATCTCTTAGACTTCGAACATCTTGAGATAGAGCCTGTCTTGGGTGCCAAATAATAAGCCTATGAGTAGCTCTTCCCCTATAAGACATTATTGTTGCCCAGATTTCTTCAATAACCCGATCATCTGGGTGCTCAAACTCCTCCATGATCACTACTAGCGCTTCATCCCCTAGTTTTCTTAATTCAGTGCCCTTCAACTTCATCCCTAATAGATTTACAATCAACATAGGGGTGATGGTAAGAGATTTCCCATCCACTGATGATAAAAGCACATTAGGCATTCCTTGGAGTAAGTGAAAATTTCCATAGAGTGCTTCACTAATGGGGGGATTGTAGGAAAATCTAGGTCAAAAGAATTCCTCTAGCAATTTTGCTTCATTTATAAGCACAAATCTTCATCTGTTGCAACTTCACGAACATGTAGAGTATATTGGTTTGCAATATCCATTCTTGACTCAATTTTCCAGCCAACTAGAACATAAATAGTTCCCTTCTTCAAGAACATCTTTTACGGAGGTTGGCTGATTTCAATGGAGATGTTTTTCTCAATGTCTCTTTGCAGAAATAGTTTTATCTTTAAGAGTGATAAAAGAATTTTGTAACTTTTTTAGATTAGCACTTGAAGATGCCATTGCAGTAGAAAAATAACTTAGGTTTTTTTACAGAGATTGCTTTTGAGAGAAACGTTTACGATTCGAAGATTACAACTGACTCCTTCTTCATCTTTTCTTTTATACTGAGAAAAACCTCTCTCTGCTACATGTGACCCTTACACAACACAATGAAAAATAATAGTGAGATTAGATATGTTATTAAACTGCCTTACTATTTTTATTAAAATGCACCATTTAGATATTTAGTTAAGACATGCTCAATGTACAATTAATGTTTAAAAATTAATTTCAAATAACAACAAGTAAAACAACAATGTTTTCAACTATAGTAAGAGATTGAGTATAGTACTTTAACTAAGCATCTCTTAACGTTAGTAAGATAAAACCTAATTACGCTCTAAATTGGATTCGCCATTCCAATCAATTATCTTAGCAAATTGAATGCTCTTTTGTGAGTGGTATAGTGAATATGTCTACTCTCTATTCTTCTCATGGAACATATTCTAATTTGACATCTCCCCTTAACACGTGATCTCTCATGAAGTGATATTTTATGTTGACATGATTCATCTTGCCATGTTGAATTAAATTTTTAAATAGGTCTATAGTGTTCTTGTTATCACACATAATTTTGAGGTATTTAGACCCCATAATCTTCCACTTGATGCTTAATCAATAACAATTATGCTACACAACTTCTTGCAACCATATGTTGAGCTTCCATTGTGCTAAGTGCTACAAAAATTTGGTTCTTACAGTACTAAGAGACTCATCACTCTCCAAAAAACTAACATCCACTAGTGGTGCTTTTTCGATTAAGCTTGTCTCTTCCATAATCAGCATTAGAAATCCTCTAGGAGTGAAATATGAGCTAATAGGATACCACAATCCTGCATTAATAGATCCCTACAAGTATTAGAAAATTCTCTTAATAGTTGCTAAGTGAGATTCTTTAGGGCCATCTTGATAAGAAGTATAATAATATACATAATATTGAATATCAGGCCTACCAGTAGTTAAGTAAAGTAAAGAAACAATAATACCTCTGTAGAACTTACTATTCACATGTTTACTGGCTTCATCATTGCTTAGGATAATATATGTGGCTATTAGAGTTGACATTGGCTTTACTTGCTCCATGTCAAACTTCTTCAAGACTTCATTGACATATTTAGATTGATATGAGATAAAGATTCCATCATCACTTTACTTAATCTGCAGCCCAAGAAAGAAATTTAATTCTTCCATCATTAACATTTCAAACTTGCTCTTCATTTACTTACTAAACTCCTCTCATAGACCTTCATTAGTTACTCCAAAAATGATATCATCTACATATATTTAGATTAGTAACACATCGAGCTTTTTGAATATAACCATTCAAAAATTCACTTTTCACATCCTTCTAAAATAATTTGATGTTCATATAAGATGCAAAAGCACAAAGAATCCTGATTGCTTTAAATCAGGCTATTGGAGTAAAAGATTCATCATAATTGATTCCTTCTTTCTGATTTTAGCCTTGAGTAATAAGTCTAGCTTTGTTTCTAACAATATTTCCCTCTTCATCAATCTTATTCTTGAATATTCATTTGGATTCAATAATTGACTTTCCACTTAGCTTGGGAATCAAATCCCATATTTCATTTCGCTTGAATTGATAAAGCTCTTCTTGCATAAGTATCATCCAATAATCCTCAGTTTTAACATCTTCAAATTTCTTCGATTCAAATAATGAAATGAATGCAGGAAGACTTTTCATTATACTAAGTTGACCTTTAGATATCACATGATTATGAACATCATCAATAATGCGATTAATGGGATCATTGAGATGAATCCTAATCTCTCCTGAAGATTCAGATTAGCCATTTGAATCTCCCTATTGGTACGTTGTTGATGAGTTTGGTCATCATTGAAGTTAATAGCTTTAATCCATCATTATCTTTTTTGATGTTATTTAGATCTTCTACTGGTGCTGAACTAGGAATCTCAAGCACATTGACTACTTCTCAAAATTCATTATCTTCATCTCTTCTAGCAATAGTGTGTCCTTCATAAAAAATCTACACGCGTAGATTCTTTAAGAAGCCAAGTCCTCTTTACAAAGACTCTATATGCTCTGCTACTTGCTGAGTAACCCAAGAAAATTCCTTCATCTGACTTTGGGTCAAACATGGCTAACTACTCCTTAGTTTAGAATAAAATACTTACATCCAAAGGATTTGAGATGCGTAACTTTTGGCTTATACCCCTTCCAAAGCTCATAGATTGTTTTATCCAAAATAGGATGGATTAAAACCCTATTAAGGATATAACATGTTGTGTAAATAGCTTCTCCCTAAAAATACTTTGGTAAGTTATTATCACTCAACATCGATCTAGCCATCTTAACAATTGTTCTATTCTTTCTTTCAATAACACCATTCTCAAACTCTCTTCCATGGTAATATTGGTGATTTTCCTTCTTTGTTCATTAATAATCCCGTTTGATAATGTAGAAAAGAATTCAAAAGTTTCATCTTCATAGGTCAGTATGGCCACCCATGTGAATTGAGTAAAGTCGTCCACAACAACTAGAGTGAATATCTTACCACCCAAGTTTTTTGGTTGAACTAGGCCAAAGAGATTCAAATGTAATAATTCTAGTGGATGCATCAAAGAGATATAATTCAATGATTTGAATGTTTTTGAGGATTTCTTTTCATATTGACATGTTGAGCAAAGCTTGTCCTTCTCAAAGTTGATGGAAGGAAGATAATTGGCTAGTCCTTTCTTCACCAGTTTTGATAGATTCTTCATGTGAATATGGCCTAACCTTCTATGTCATATCCAAGAGTTCTCATCTTGTGAAACTAAGCCAACATTGCTTATTTCAGGGGGGATAAATCAATCATATAGACATTGTTGATTCTAGGAGCATGGAGAATAACTAAATCAATCTTAAAATCAATCACGGATTATCTTTTTGAGTCAAAAGTAACTCTTATATTTTTGTCACATAGTTGAGAAACGGTTAGAAAATTGAACTTTAGGCATTGAACAAGAGAAACATCTTTAATTGAAGGGCTAACTCACACTGTGCCATTTCCAATTATCTCACCTTTTTTATGTTACCAAAACCAAAACTCCTGTTTCTCTCTCTCTCTCTCTATAATGTGATGAATGTCCTTTTATCATCTGTCATATACCTCGAACAACCGCTATCCAAATACCACATTCTTGTGTCATTAGTGGATCCCAAACTCACCTTCTGTTGATCCTGCTTTAGCAATGTAGATTTACTTGATACTTAATCTATGTAAAAAATTAATCCACGTTGTTTTTAGATGCATGCTGAGTGACTTATGATGAGTGCACTTTGGTCTAAAAAACTACACAACTTTGCTGACTTAGTTTACCTACAAACTGTGTTGAGTAATCTTTCTCAGTTAAGATTGATTTTTAAGCAGTTATATAAAAACGAGAGATGATGTATTTAGCAGAAACACTTATAAAGGAAATATAAAGAGTAAGGAAAGATTATACCTCAGATTTATCCTGGTTCGGGCCTGAGCATACCTCTAGTTCCCGGATTCATTTTTGAGCTTTTAATCCACTAGTGATTTCTTTCCTTCAATAAGCGGAGAAGCCGCTACAATGGGTAGATGCTTACAGAAAGTACCCTCCTTTCTAGCAACCTCTCAATAGTTAGTTTTAGGTTCCCTTCCTAAAACTGACTCACACCGATTTAAGATTGAGAATTAAGAACGAAGGCTTTCAACTTATAAAAAAGTTAAATCCTTTTACAGTGTTTAAGCTTAGCTAAGACTCTAAGCTAGCCTGGGTTCTCTCTAACAAACAAATGGAAAATATAGTGTTTGCTTTTGATTACTTAAAATGGAATTTCTGAATGTTGGGATTGCTTGAACAACATTTTCAGCGCTTAAGAAATTTGAGATGATTCACCAAGTTTGAATGTCTACTTCAGTCTTCTATTTATATTTTTAGATGTTGGAAGTATCTGTTGTAAACTTCTCATCCTAACTTGTTCTTCAAAATCTCTTCTCTTCCCAGCTTTTAAATCTTTCCATTTGAAACAGATTTTAGTTAGTTTAGAGACATCGATTTCGAACGTTAAAGTGTGAGATTGAACCATTAATCTTTGATGGCGTCAAAAAATCATTTCTTCAAGCAAATCCATTTGAGAGAGGAGTACGCGAGATGCAACGTGGAGGCTTGTAGTTGTTTGACTTGCTAACGTTGCAGAGTTGAGTGGAGATACTAGAAAATGGTGCATGTTAAAAGATGCCTTTTTACTTTGGATGCTTGTGAGGAATCTCCAACATTCCGTACTGACACGTTTTGGCTCTGAGGACCACATGAATATCCTTTTTGATTTCAATGCTTTTTACTTAAAAAACATCAAAGGGATTATTCTATCCTCACAAATAACTTTAAAAGCACAAGTGTCATAATATTCTAAGTGTCTCTGATGTACTCAGTATTTTACTGAATAAAAGGTACTAACAAACGTTGAGTTATATTGTATAAACTATATAGTATTCAACACACAACATTTCCTACTCTGAGCCATAACTTAATTAAGACTTAGTAAAACTGAGTTATTTTCCCTTAAACAAACTCAAATAAAAGTTTCCTAATTCAGAGTCTACTTAATAACTAATTAATATCACTATCCTAATCAATTTGTTATTTCCAAATTGTTAAAAACTATGAAAAACTATTAACTTGGGTCAACACCTACAAAACAATTAAGTTTTCTTAGGTACCCATGTTAGGTCCTCCCTTGATAGCAATGTTTACTTTGGACTAGTCATACTCATCATATTAACCCTGTTTATGTCTACACATAGTTGTGACATGTCCTTCTTTTACACAAAATCCACACACCAATTTTGTTTTAAGCCTGCTAACTTTCTTCTTTTTGGTAACTTTAATTCTATTGGCTGGAGGAGTAACCCTGTACCTTCTTCAAGGCTGTTAACTCAGCAGATAGATCATCTAATCTCTTAGCCAGCACACTATCATGACCTTCATGAAACTTAACCTTCTTTATGAGGTAACAGATGTCAAGAGACATGGAAGAACTAGTGTCTTCCAAGTCTTCACATCTCCTTAATATCTCTTTGATGCTTTTGCCTGACTTTTTAGTAAGCATAATTACATCAATAGACAAATGTGGTTGAGTATTTACCTTATTTTTGTTATCTTCTTTGTCCTTCTCAACATCATTATAACCAATGGATTTTGACTTTGAAGTACTTGCTGAGTTATGCCAGGCTAATCTTTTATCGTCATAAAAAATGTTGGAATATTAAGTTATATCTTCATTCGAAGATGTATCTTCAGATTCAAAATCGCTCCATGTAGCAACATGTGCTACATCCTTCTTGCCAAACTTCTTGAATATATCTTTCTTAGCATTGGAGTAGCTAAAGTGGATATTCCCCTTTCTCCATAGCCAAAGCACTTGATTTCTTTATTGTATTCCTTCTTGCATTTACCATATTTTTCATTTCTTAGCCTTCGTTGAGAAAACTTCTTTCTAAAATTATCATCCTTCTTCATAAAGTGCTTGAACCTTCTAATCAGCATTGCCATATCTTCATTAGAGTCATCATTAACCTCATTGATCAATGAATTTGCTTGGAGAACATTTCCTCTAGTTTTCTTGTCCTTGCTTTTGTTATTTTTGTTGTCTTCATTATACTTGCTCAAGGAAATCTCTTGATTGAGGAAAGTTACTATTAGTTCATCAAACTTATAGGTCTTCAAGTCATGAACTTCCTCAATTGCACTTTTCTTTGCATCCCTTGGTGAGATTTCTCAAGATCTTCTTCACCATTTCTTCTTCAGTATAACTCTTTTCAAGCCTCATTAGCTCATTGATAATGCTGATAGAGAGGGTGTTCATGCTTTGAACTCCATTAGGCTCTATTTGTAAAAGTTCATACTGCTTGATCATATGATTGATCTTGTTTTTTTAACCTTGTTCATTCCCTAATAGGTCACCTTTAACTTATTCCAAATCTCTTGTGCAATCTTGCATCCTAAGATCCTGTTGAACTCTATAAGATCTAACGCATAAAGTAAGTAATTAATTGCAATTGCATTCTCCTTCAAGATTTGGAGATTTACATTGTCATAGTTCCAAAGGTCAATTAGAACTCTTTGACCATTTCCTACTTTAGTTGAGATATGGGCTCCATTCTCTATTATGAGCCATTCTAGCATGCTTTGTGATTGAATAGAGTTTTTTTATCCTATTTTTCTAAAATGTGTAATGCTGGCCATCAACAACAAAGATCTGGAAATAAACATTCATTCTCTAAGGAGCTGTGTTTGTGAACTACCAAGGATAAAAGATTGTTATAAGCCATGAAACTTTAACTCAAGATCGTAAAATCTTAAGATTTAGAACTTGCTCTGATACCACTTGTTGATCCGGATTACCTGAACAAAACTCGGATATAGGTAAATGTCCTAAACTTGTTTTCCAGGTAGTTTCTAGTTCCTTAAAAACTTTTACAACTAAGTTATGCTGAGTTTAGTTTAGATGATGAATAGAGGCAGAAACAAAGGTCTAAACAAACATACAAAATAAGCTATGTCTTAGTCTAAGAAACATTGCTGAGTGAGATAACTCAATAATGCTGACTAATTAATGCAATACTTAATAAAAAATCGCACATATATTGAATTGATGCGTACTAACAAAATACTTGTTGAGTAAATTAAGAGATAGAGTAAAAAGGAAAAGAAAAATAATGACTTTATGTTGGTTCATCCTCTTGCCAACTCCAGTCCTTGTATACCCTTTCCGAGCTTTAATCCACTATAGGTTTCCTTCCTTTAACTAGGTGGAGCATCCTTCAAAGTGGGTATATTTACAATAAGTACTTTACATGCTAACTAACCCCCCAACAGTTGAGTACCTTCTCAACTATTATCACGCAAAATATATATATAAAAGAATTTGAATAAACAGCTTATAAAATGTTGTAAATCCTTTTACAGATCCGGTCTATTACACTTTTAGTGATTTAGCTTTCTTGGCGAATAGCAGAATGTGGACTTGCATTAGTTCTTCTAATTTTGGAATATCTAGTTTGCTCAGTTAATTTAGAAGAGCTTTTGCACTTTGAAAATTCTAGGTGATTAAGTTTGAATGCTGCCTTTAGTCTTCTATTTATATGTGTTGTTGAGGTAGCCTTTGCAAGTTTGTCCTTCAACTCGTTTAATCTCTCAATTTATCTTCTCTTACAGTCTTCAAAATCTTCCCATTTGAGACAACTTTGAATTCATTGTGAGAAAGATTTGTAGACGTTGATGTGCAAGAACAAATCATTAATCTATGAGATTAAACCATTGAAAGAATTTCTCATCAAATCTTGAGCTTGAATTTGCTTCAGTCTCGTGAGAAGGGGCGCACTTGAACGCACTGGTAGAAACATAATAGCGTGACTCTTACTGAAATGTGGCTACAGAGTTTGTTGATCTTGGATTTTAGTGTAGACAAGGCCGACATTCCGTACTAACAGCTTTTTTTTAGACCACATAATTATTCATTTTCAATTGTAGTGCGAGATAATCTTTGATACTTGAAACAATATTAATAAAGGGTTAAAATCATACAAAGTTATAATAGAATAACTTAACTCACTCGACATAGATATAATAGGACAATTGTTGAGTATATTTCAATTCTTTCTAGGCTAAGTGATTAACTCAAGTGCCTGTACTCAACAAAAAGATCTAAGTTTAGTAGCTCAGCTAAATTAGGTAAACTAATTTATAAGTTGCTTTCCTTCAAGTTTTTTATTGTCAAGAGCTTGAGCTCAAGATTGCTGAGCAATCTGTAAGCTGATGAGTACAATAATTATAAAAAGAAATTACTAAAAACTATTATGTTACAATATTATTCCAAAATTATAATTGAATACGAAGTGTTGTACTCTTTTCACTTGTGAAATTGTTTCCGTTGTAAATTTCGAAAGGGTTTGAATATTTTTTAAAATGGTCTATTAATTTTTTTCAAAAGGGGATTCTGCATGGTTTCAAATGCAAACAAATGATATAATTATTTTAAAATAATAAAGGTACAACAAATATTCTATTCAACATTATATATTAAACATATTATTTAATAATTATACATCAAGTAATTTTCAGATATTTTTCATTTTTTAATGATTTCTTAAAGTTATCATCACATTTTTATTAAAAAGTATCTGTACTTCTCAAAAAGTTTTGAACATTTTATCAGTAAGGTGTATTATATATTTTTTTAAACTAACCTACAAAATATCAATTCAAAATGGACGAGATTACTCTTCTTCATGTCATAATTTCAAATCATGGAATAATTTTCTTTCTTTGCTAAGTTTAATAATCATAAGCCCATTTTGAGAAAAAATTCACAATGAACTTTTTGCAAAACAGTTAAATCACATAATGATTTTCAAATAAAATTCATGTCTTATTAATCATGATTTTTTTGCCTTTATGGGTGTTGGTGTATCCATCTTATATTAAAATATGTTTATCTAAGCCAAACCTATAAAAGGCAAATATGGGTTTGTTGGCCGGGACAATTACTACTTGAACATGTCAAACCGATTCAAATTGCTAAATCAACATGTTCAATCGTGAGAATCAATTTTCATTTTTTTGTTTCAATTTCTCTCTCATACGTTATCAAAAATTCTATTTTTTGTTTCCATTTCTCTCTCGTACGTTATTCCAAGGTATACCTTGAAGAATCCTAAATGATCGAGAAATAATTTTTTTGATCAGAAAGAGTACACGGGCATATTGCATTAGTGAACTCAATTTATACATATATTTAAAATCCTAAAATAATTACAAGCACACAAAATAAAATTTATTAGTTATAAATATACATATACTATTAATTAGCATATCCATGCAGTTAAAGCATAGAGTGGACGTTCATGCCAACATATCATTAAGCTTGTTCTCTCGTTAAGAATATTGAAACCTTTACCAAAGGCTTCAACCATTTGTTTGGCATCTAGTTCAGCATTATACAAAAATCGAACAGGCTTAAACCCAGCCCCGAATAACCTTATCATCCATCTTCCATTTCTTTCATGTCTCTCTATTCTGTCCGTTCCTTCCCCTCCTACAATATTTTCTATTTCTTTCCCGAACATTTTTTCTATTTTCACCCTTTCGCCACTCCTACAATTTCCCAAATTAGCTTCAATCGAATCGAAAATCGCACTATAGTAATGCAACCCTTCAACAAATCGATCGGTTAATCGATTTATGTTATGGTTTGCTTCTTGCTCAAGTATTAAAAATACTTTTGGTGACATTGATTGGATCATTGTTAAGAAATCACTCATTTTCTTGCAATCTCTAACGTTATTTGATGATTTGTTGCCTCCAAAATGTGCATCCACTCGATCGTCTTCCGCAAGTAAGACGTGTAGATTTAGGATTGAAATGAAGCCTAATGCTTCTCCTGATCGAGTTGGAAGCATTTCCGGAGTCAATTCTTGCAAGCTTATGTTAAGAGGAATGAACTGAAATTGCATGTTTAGGGTTTCGGCTTCATTTTTCAGTCTTTCATGTAACAAGTCTAGAACTAGTTTGTTGGTGTTCAGACAAGTTACCTTCAAATGGAGAGGTCCATTTGGTCGTTGAGCCAAGTTAACAAGAATTGGAACCCATAGTTCAGGGTCGGTGCAACCGAAATCCACAAGTGAATTACAGATTCGCGGACCATTGCATGGAGCAAGGTTCTAGCTATGATTTTGTAAGTCGAGCCAAGGTAAGGAAAAGCTCGTGCAAAGATAGACCTAGCTCGGTCTTGATCATCTTTGTTTGGTTTTTGGTTATGGTTTAAGGCCTTAAACAAGCCAGGCCAACGCTTGAGAAGTCGAGTAGCTAATGCTGATGCGAACCAAGCAGCAAGCCTTTGCATGGAGTCGCCTGAAACTGAGGAAAGCTGAGATATCTCTAAGAGACACGAGTCGGGCCGATGGAGATTACCGGAGGATGCATGCTTAGCACATTTCAAGAGGAGTTGAATGAGACGAAGGCCTATTTCGTCGGGCTTTAGGGTTGGGGATTGCGATGATATTGCAATGGATAATGTCACTTCTGGCTTTAACAATGGTTTTAGAGAAGTCATGATTCTATGGGTTGAGAGGATTAAGTTTTCTTATTTTCCCAAAGAATAAAGAAAACTATATATATATATATATATATATATATATATATATATAAAAGAATCAATATTCAAAGGCGAGCAGGTACATTTGATGACTAATAAGATTCTTACTCTTGGAAGTATATGAACAATACAAGCACATAGTACAAATTTTGGAGAAGTGCTTAGTTATGAAATTATTTAAATTTTAGTTATTTTTATTTTATTTTTTAAACTTTTAGACGAAAAGCTATCTAAGAATCCAATTAGTGAAGATTTCACGATAATTTTTTTTAGATTATATGGAATTTATATATGGATCAAAACAATACGATACCTAATTGATTGACTTTGACAATTATAATAATATGATTATTAATTATTATAAATTTGAATATATTTAGAGTGGCAAGGAAACCAACGTTGCTTAACAAAATGGTGTTGTTGTGTAGCTTTTGGTAATATGGAAATGGGGCAACAATATATTGTGACCCTTTATTTGTCTTTTCTAGATTGAGTAAAATATAGTTTTTGATTTTTCTAGGCAAGAGTTACGTGTAAATCATTTCATTAAGTGTCAATATAATCTAATCATTCATTTTGTTCAATAATGGTTTAAGCTTAAGAGGCATCAGATGTAAGTATTTTATTGATTAATATTATAAATTGAGTAAATAATTATAATCTCCTTGTGTTTTGAACAAATACATTAGTACCTCCCTGTATTTTGAAAAATAATTTACACATCCCTACGTTATGTCTTTTTCATACTACAACCTCCTTGTGTTAGATATTATTTCATTTTATATCAAATTTTTTAATATAATATATGTTTATGAATAAAAATTGGTCCTACATATCATATTTTAATATGTTATGGATTAAAATTGCTAAAAAAAGTTAGTTATTGTTATTTTATTTAATGAAATTATACATTGAAAATTACAAAATGTCTTACAAATTGTAAAAAATGTACATTTTATTATTACAAACCTCATAATACAAACAAAATAAAACTAAATATACTAACAAATACTTATTATGTTAAGAATTTTGATTATACATAATTAAAGATGCGGGGAGGTTATAGTATGAAAATCGTAAAATGTAGGAATGTTATAATTAATTTTCATAACATAGGGAGGTAGTAGTGTATTTTGTCAAAACATGTATAAATTCCCTTATTTTTCCACATACTAGCATTAGACTGGAATTTATGTCGGTTTAGGGCAGATATCACATTTAAGCCAACTTTCAGAGTATTTTTACATCACATCCTATGTTAATTTTCTTGTCTTTTCCATTTGATACAATTTTATTTGCTTAACCAAATATTTGAGAAAATTCAAATTTCCATTTGAAAATGTAAATACAATTTTTCAAAGATACTTCTGTAATAGATACCACCTTTCTTTTCTCATACATATTCTTATTTTTTCTTTTCGAGTCTTTCCAGTATTTGGGAGTGATTGATTTGCATTAAGATATTGAACATGTCTACATATAACACATTTGATTATTCTATATTAACTTGCCTACTAATAGAACTTCATTCAATTAAAACATTCATAGAGTAGGATGTGAATGATAAAGGATCAAATAACAACCGCTTCTTCACGTATCTTTTCATTAAAAAAAAAAAATTGCAATTGATATATTTTAAAATATTAAAGCAATATATAATTAAAAAAATTACTAATTGGGTATAACTCAATTAATACACTTCTCAAAGTAAAGGTGGAAAGTCCTAGATTGTAAACCCAACATCTTAAAAAAAAAATCATATTTTTCAAAAAAAAAAATAAG
>CATIWQ010624631.1:0-14448 GCA_949673415.1 Euphorbia schlechtendalii | reverse complement strand
GTTCATGATTTATTTCTCAAATAAATCAACCAACATACAAGCCTATGGTTTTATTCATTCCCATGATTAAAACAGACTTGGGATATTTATGATTTATTATCAACGGATACTCTAATCTAAATATAGCACAATATATATAATAGAAAATATTAATGCCTTTAAAATGTAACACAAAAAAAATGTAACTTGTTTATTACATATTAATAACACATGTCTAGAACTAGGGCACACCTAACAGTTTTGGTTATACCAATATCACCCTTCTTAAACTTGTCAAGTATTTTGTCTACATAGTGTGATTGTTTTAATATGAGACTGTTAGGTGAACATTTAATTTGAATTCCTAATATTACATCCGTTAGTCCCATATCTTTCATGTCAAATCTATAATTTAACATATTCTTGGTACCTTTTACCATATTCTCATTGCTTCTAACAATGAGTTTGTCATTGACATATAAATATAGAATAACATATCCTTCACTTGTATTTTTTACATATATACATTTATCACACTCATATATACGATAGCTGCTAGCCATCATGGCATTATCAAATTTCTTATGCCATTGCTTTGGAGCTTGCTTCAAACTATATAAAGACTTCACTAATTTACAAACTTTCTTTTCTTGACCTACAATTGGACAACCCTTAGGTTGTTCCATATATATTTCTTCTTCAAGATCTCCATTAAGAAAAGCAATTTTCACATCCATTTGATGTACTTCAAGATTTCGCAAAGAGGCAATCACAAGTATCATCCTAATGGAAGTTATACTCGCACTAGAGAATATGTATCAAAGTAATCAAGGCCTTCTTTTTTTCTATAACCTTTTATAGCTAAATGAGCCTTGTACTTATCAATTGTTCCATCAGCTTTTAGCTTACATTTGAAAATCCATTTAGAACTTAGTGGCTTAGTTCCAGTAGGAAGATCTACTGATTCTCATGTATGATTTTGTAATATGGAATCAATTTCACTTCTTATGGCTTCTTTCCATAAAGGACTTTCAGTATAGCTTATAGATTCTTTATATGTTTCAGGTTCTAATTCAATCATATATGTTAAGAAGTCTACACCATATAATTTTTCAATTCTTGCACTTTCACTTCTTCTAGGTTCAAACACAAAATCCGTTTCATTCTCTTTTTGAGAATTTTGATCATCTTCTTCAATTATTGATCAAAGATTGTCATTGTTATCAACATATTGTTAATGAACTTAACTATCACTTTTAATAAGTTCATGAGATCTTTTGAATCTTGAATCTTGAATCTTTTTATATTTTCGTGCATGGAAACACGTCTTCAAAAAATGATGCATCCTTTGATTCTATCAAATAGTCTTGTGTATATATGGGTTTTCAGATTCTCATACAAGAAATTGATATGCATTACTATTATCAGCATATCCAATGAAAATACAATCTACTAATTTTGGACATATTCTCAAATGTTTAGGTAACGGAGAAATTACATTTGCAAGACACCCCCACACTTTCAAGTAATTATATGAAGGTTTTCTACCATTCCATAATTTGTATGGAGTTTTATCTTGTTTCTTACTTGGTAGGTTATTGAAAAGATAATTTGCTGACAAAATAGCATCACCCCACAAGTTTTGTGATAAACCAGAATTGGTTAACATTTCATTCATCATTTCTTTTAAAGTATCATTTTTGCGTTCAGCTACTCCATTTGATTGAAGAGAGTAAGGTGGTGTTACTTCATGAATAATTCTATTTTGGAAGAAAAACTCACCAAATGTTGTAACATATTCACCACCAAGATCACTTCTAACCTTTTTAATTTTCTTATTAAGTTGATTTTCTACTTCTTGCTTATAGAGTACAAATTTCTGTATAGCTTCATCTTTGATTTTAAGCAAATATACATAACAATACTTTGTGGTACCATCGATGATGGTAATAAAATATTTATTTCCTCCCCTTGATTGAATAAATTTCAAGTCACAAATATCTGTATGTATCAAATCGAGTGAATCTGAATTTCTTCAACTGACTAAAATGAAGATCTTGTCAATTTTGTCTCAACATAAGTTTCACATTTATGTGTTTTATCAATATGAAATGTGGGTATATGATTTAAGTTAATTAAACACCATAACGTGTCAAAATTAACATGGCAAATCTACTATGCCACAAATTAGAAGACAACCATATAAGCAGAAACATTATTCTTATTTATATTAATAGAACCATGCTTACAAGAGATACAATTGAATTTGAACATTCCATTACATTCATATCCCTTTCCCACATACATATCTCCTTTGGACAAAATGAATTTCTGAGATTCAAATACCATCTTAAATCCATGTGCGCTCAAGAGGCTCCCAGAAATAAGATTCTTCCTGATGTCTAGAACATACAAGATATTTTGTAGTTCGACTTCTTTGCTAGAAGTCATTTTTCAAATCCGAGTTTCGTGTCCTTTCACATTGGAAGTAGTAGAATTTCTGATGAAAAGTTTCTCCTCATTCTCTATAAGAGTCAATCTAGATAAAGACTCCTTGTTGCAACATATATGTCGGGTAGCACGAGTGTCAAGCCACCATTCTCTAGAGTTCGAGTCAATCATATTGACTTCAGAAATTACCGTACAAAGGTCAATGTTAAATACATCTTGCGTAATTCCCTCAACAAAATTTGCTTTCTTCTTGTTGACTCTTTTTGGAAATCTATAGTTAGAAAATTTGTGTCCCATCTTATTACAATTGTAGCATTTTTCATTAAACTTTGGTTTCTTGGAAATGCCTTCTTCAGTCCCATATTGGATTTAGATTTTGTAGGTTGTTTAACTTTTTTAGAGTTTTTATGGACCTCCACCACATTGACTTGTACCATAGCTTTGATTGGTAAAAAATTTTCTCTCTGACCTTTTATTGTCGTCCTCAATGAATAGGCAAACAATGAGATCCTCAACAGAATTTTCCTTTCGCTTATGTTTGAGATAAGCTTTGACCTCTTTCCAACTTGGTGGCAATTTTTCGATAACTACAGCCACCTGAAATGGTTCACTTGTTCCCATTTTCTCAGCCTCCATCACATGGATCAGAAGTTGGAGTTTTTGCACTTAACTTACAAAAGCTTTAGAATCAACCATATTATAATCTAATAATTGGCCTACTAAGTATTTCTTAGCACCAACATCCCTCGTTCAACATTTTCTATCAAGTGATTCCTATAATTCGTTTGCAGTACGTTTGACACTCTAACTTCATATAGTTCAAGAATCAAACCATTAAGAATATGGTTTTTGCAAAGAAAGTCAGAATAATTCCAAGCATTAATATTTAATTTAACAGAAGGATCAATCACTCCTTCAGGTTCATTAGGAGGATCTTCTTTCACAAATCTATCATGTTGTATGCTAGTTAAGTAGAAAAGCATTTTCTATTGCCAGACTTTGAAATTCACATCGTTGAATTTCTCTGGCCTTTCAAGAATTGTGATGGGGTATGAACTCGAAGCCCCATGATTATTAGGAAAAATAATCCCAGAACTCGAAAGTCCATTTCCATTTAGACTGGAACCATTAGGACCAAATTGTTCATTTTGGTTAAGTCCAAAACCATTAGGATCATATTGCCTATTTTTGTTAACGTGGCTATAAATTATTCTAGTGCCATTTCCTTGAGCAGGACCGAAACTTGTAGATCTAAAAGTAGTTGGCCTAGGTCCGACATAGTCAAAAGTAGTTGGTCCATCAACTAGTGCAGAAGCAACAACCGTTGTATTAATAGGCTCAAAATCAATAGGACCATGTTGTCCATTTTGATTTTCTTCATTCTATCCTTGAGTAATTTAAGGACTAATGTCTTCAATTTGTGCTAATTTTGTAACCATGTTAAATTCTGAAATTTCCAAACAAACCAAAGTAGAATTTCAAAATAATAACAAAGAAAGGAAAAAATAAATAAATTGCCCACAAGACAATAATTGTTTTAATTGTTATTTTAATTTTATCATAAGTTACTTTAATTTATTGTCCCAATTAGATCCAAAACAAGTTTAAAGTAAGTCCTGCAATTTTGTCCATAACAAGGTAATCTAGAATTTCGGTATCTTGTTCTCTTTTAAGAAATATATAATATACGTAAAAATTTGTCGTAAGATTGTTAGAAAAATTAGGAATACACACAGACACATACGTATACATATGTATATGTATGTATACGTATACATGTGTATATGTATGTGTGTGTGTATGCGCGCGCACACACATACATATATATAATTCTTATAAAGAAAAAATTACGATAATATAGATAATTAGTAACTTGAATTTCAAAACAACCACGTTAGTATAAAATATCAAATTATAATATATTATAAATATATCGAATCAACCTTTAATTATATAAATAAATGAAGTGGTTCCGTTGAGACTCGAATCGGTTTCCTTAAGATAGATTTTTCTGCGTATAATAAACTGTCTCCCAGGATACAAAAACAGACGTTAGGCGAACACAACCGAGTGTATAATACTATCACCGAAGGACGAATAACTAAGAACCCTAAGAAATAAAAGCTTTGAGAAATATAAATTATATTTCTTTTTGTTTTGTGTGTATTTTCTTCCCACCCAAAAACTTTATATATATATATATATATATATATATATATATATATATATATATATAAATTCATTATTTAAACATTTTTAATGAAATAAAAAAACATACTAGAGATTAATTGTCTCAACGTTTTTCTTTTCTTCTACCCTATTTCTTTAAATTTAATTACAATATTTATTGCCAAAAGTAGTCTTGCAAGATCAAGAAATATTCAATATTATAATGTGATAAGATCGAATAGATTTGTTAGTATGTCATTACACGATAATGACATCTTGATAAATGGGAATGGCATGACATGTGTGAACTAAATCAAAGCTTGGCTTGATAGTTATAAGTAATTGTTTATATTCTTAGAATTAAGGTTTTTGGAAACAACTCAATAAAATCGTCCACCTTGTCTTTCGAGACATAGACCAACAATGCTCTTGAATTTTCAATATGAGCAATCTTAAACTTATTTGTCCAGCAAAATGGTTAGGGACCGGAGTAGACCCTAGCATTTACATGTATGCCATAACACAATTAATAATGATTAATTTTCCTTATGTGATTGCTATATGTTGCCTCATATATACACTACAGTGTCAATGTGATTTGATATATGTAATGCAATTAGCATTATGGTTATATATCAACCAAATTAAAGAAAAGCCCATTAACATCTGCGAAAAGAATACCAAGGTACAAAAATCACAATAGGCTGTTTTCTGTGTTATCAATGCACGAAAATGCAATCAATAAGATATGCAGATAACGGGTTGGCTAGAAATTTGGATATGAAAAGATCCATTCTCAGTCTCATCTTGTTAATTGATAAAAGTGTCATGTTATGAATAAACAAGAAGTGAATGATGCCCTATGGAGAGTATGTGATACTCCGATATAGCTTAAGAGCTACGTGATTAAAAAGGTTAATGAGCTTTCTTATGCTTCCGCAAATCCTCAATATGTGATAATGATGATAGTCAATCTAATATAAATGATGCCAAGGAATAAAGATTTCATAGCAAGTTATGACATATTAAGAGATTAAGTATCATTTTTGTACAAAAGCACTTAATAGTTTGACATGAAAAATGCGTATGTTGAACATAATAGATTTGTGACTTTGTGACAGATCTAGCTCAAATTTTTATATGTTTAAGAACATATTATTCAATAGTTTTTGAATTTTATAGTACACGAGTGCGAATATTAGTTATTAATATTTTTTTTATTTGATATGCATGTAAGACATAGATAAATATCTTTGAGAGTTTACCCTTGTTCTATATTAGCTAACAGATGAGAAGTATGAGGTTAATTTTGAACAATTGAGAGCTTCTTCAAATTAATATTAGCCATCTTGCTTAAACCGTGAAAATAGTTTTCATTAAGGTGCAAGATTCACATAAAAATATGTAAGGGATTATATGTAATCTATGATTAGATTTGTTACAAGTAATATGATTTTAATCTGTCTTTCGAGCCGAAAGTAATTCACAAAGTAAGCGATCTAAAGTTACATGTTTTGACACATTTAACTAAAACATTCATATGGTATAAACGAGATATGCACTTCTTTCAAAATAAAGGAAAGAACACTATAACACATGATTTCATACCATGTGTGTTTGTTGACTAAGAGTTGGAAAAGTAATGATCTCAACTTTTTTTAGTTCACGCAACACAATCATGATTTTGTTAGCTTCCTATCCTTAGGACCCTAATTTATTCTGAAAGTATAGTCTAATGTGGCTGTTTTGAGGTTAAGTATGATTCATCCTTGAATGAGCCCGACTTGACAAGCGAGTTAGAGTATGATGGAAAGAATTTAATAAAAGGAAAAGATTACCTTTTGTTCACATTTTTAGTTTCTATATGTCACAACCCGGGTAGTTATGCAAGTGTGCATAGCTATGATGATAGAAATTTGTAGAGATCAAGAATTACGGGGATATGATATGGAATCTAGGATTAGACATACAACGCTTCTATACATCTCTTCAATGAGCTGCTATATATCTCCGATGGATGTACAGCATTAGAGCTCTCAAAGTATGTTGTTCGTACAAACTGATTTCTAATATGAAAGAGACAAAATGTAATAGATATGTTCAGTTACATGGGAGTGAGACATGTTGGATTTCAAACCCAATCCGCCCGTATCAGTATAAGTGTTGATAAATTCGGGATTAACTTTAGATCTGATATATCTATATTAATATCAGTATAGGCTGAAATGGACTATAATGTATGTGTAAATGTTAACCGAAATATAAAATTGTTTGACTAGCAGTCCAATATATATAGAACGGCACATTAAATTGCACCTGCTCCATACAGTAGGTGTTGAGTCCTTTTCAAAGGACTCATTTCTCTGCCTATTTGCAGAGATTCTCAAATTTCTCCCCCTCTTTTATATATTATATTATATATGTTTGTTTTATCTGGTGCTTGCGTAACATTTTTCAAGGTTAAACTTTGAAAAAGTACAACGTGATTTAGATCGTTTTTAAAATTTTTTGATCTTAAAAAGGAATCTAAGAACTCGTTTCGTTAACAATTCAAGGAATTTTTGTTAACACCGTCAAAATCGATGATGTGGCAAGGGATAATTTCGGGAACTCGCATATTTTTTACTCCTATAAAAGCCCAAAAATCTGCAGAAAATACCCTTTCTTTCTTCACCGCTAAAACCACCCATGGACACCGATTACGCCTGCTGGTATTCTACCTCTCATCTGGGCCGGTCTTGGAGGTGGGTAACAAGTGTCACCGTCCAGGATTCATGTCGAAAGGGATCTAAAAAATAATTTTTTTTAATAATTTTAGTAGTTAATGTTAAAAATATAAAACTAAACAATAATTAATGATAGATGAATTGGTAAGAAATTTATTATGGATACAAAAGATTATAGGATCGAATCTGAATATCAATAAAACAGTTAAATTTTATCATAATTTTTTACCGACGATCCATTTTAATAATTTCTATATTATTTTAATCAGGATTGGGTCTGCCTCTCATCCATTAAAATTATCCCGCTGCTGTTCCTTAACTGGCCATCCTCCCAGCCCTGAGAATCTCGTTCTTATTTCCAAAAACCTTCTTAAAAATCTGAATCTCTAGCTAAAGTTATTTTTAATTCCCTCCCTAATTTTTCACATCTCATTTCTAAATCCATTGTCGGTAGGATTGACCCTCGCCGGATCCTTACTCCCGGTCGGGTTTCACTCGTTGACTCACCGGATCCTACCATTCAAGATATCTTCACTCACCCATCTCCACTTGCTGAGCTTGTTTCCAAAATCAAGATCTGAATCTTTTTGGGCCAAGAATGAGGAGGTTCCTTTATCGGACTCAGTTTCAGGGTCAGAGCATGCGGAGGTATTATCGATGTGAGATTGAGCTTGAGAGGAATAAGGGAGGAGCTATGCTATAAGAAACGACTTCTGAAGTTTCGATTGCGAATTCTCAAATTTTCTTCGGTTTTATTTTGGATTATTGTAAAGGATTGGGTTCGCCGAGCGATTCGTTGAAGGTGGGCAGAATAGAGGTGCCTGCTGTGGAAAATTTTTGGGTTTTCAGGGACACTATTGACCTCCTGTTTGATTTCTTATATTTTAATTGATGAATGATGAATTGATTTCATGAATTTTTTAAATTTTGATGGCTTCATTTAATATTAGGGATTAGAGGAAGAAGACGAAGAAGATGAAAAATTTGTAGTTTCCGAAATTGCATCTTGCCATGTCATCAGTTTTGAAGGTGTTAACAAAAGTTCCTTGAATTGTTAACGGAATAAAAATCTCAAATCATCTTTTAAGATCCGAAATATCACAAATAACTTTTTGAAAACGGTTTAAATCATATAGTAATTTTTTGAAGTTTACCCCTTTTTTAAAGATGTACTTGGTTAGTGATTAATAATACGTAGTATTCAATCATATTTTTTGTGTTACGCATTTTGAAGATTTTTTTTGTACTACAAAAGGCATATAATTGATCTTTACTTTATATATAATATATTGATATTATTTTCCAACAACCCTTTAAATATATTTATCGTACATTTTTTAATGTTTATATTGTTTTATCTAGTATAAAATGGTTATATTTAATTAATTGAACGACAATTTTATTTATTTGGATTTTCAATACAAAAGAAATTTCAGCCTTAGGACAGTTTTGTGGAGAACTTTTATTGGCAATTAACAATGTTATTGGTGATTGGTGATTGGTGAAACAATTACATCAATTGATAGTAATGTGAAAGCATAATACACGCGAAACTGTCCTGCAACCCATCCCAAACACACTCCATATAAATTACTACTATTATTTTATTTTTTTCATAGGATAACGTACTACAAATTAAATGAACATCGTTGTTTCAAAAATACAAATGTTAAATTATTAATGTTTTAGATTTGTTTTATGAATTTTTTGTTTTCCATAAATGAATTACTATATTGCTCTTTTTTTATTATTGTTGGATCAAAACATATATCATTGATCCGATAGAGAACAAATGTAAAGTAATTAAAATTTCGTAAGAAAATAAACTGATTATGTATAACACCTACATAGGGGTATTGTAATTTTACATTAAATTTTCAAGTTTATTAATAAAAGAAAAACATATGTTAGTAATGAAGTTTATGAATTTCGTACAAGTTTATGAAAGAAAATGTAAATAGAAACGAATTCGGATTTTAACCTTTTCCGTTTGCCCAAGATCGAAGAACGCAGCTTGAATACCGAATCGGATCCATCTCACGATTTGTCGGAGTATGGATATATGACCACAACTTCTGCAGCGACGAAGATCGATAACGATCGATTTCCGATATTTTCGTAGCGAGACGAAAAACCCGGGAGAGAGAAATGGTTGGAAAGTGAATGTATAATTGATTTTTTAATTCAATAAAAATGAATTCCTCACCTTCATTATACACGTGCAGTGTATATATATAATATGAAAATGTAATAATTACAATTAAGTCCTTAAATTCTTGATTATTTGTAATTAGTTCCTTAAAGTTCTATAACTTTTCAATTTAGTCCAATTAACTAAATTGGATCGGATCCTTTAACCCGATTGACCGGCTCAAGGGCGGACCGGGTATTTCCAACATCTCCCACTCGCACTTGATGGGTCACATTCCGTACAAGGTTATCAAATCTTATGTATGCTGCGAAGTCGTGCGACCGGCATACTATCAGGAACGCTTTGTCTTGCACCTGTTAGGGTCTGTCAAGACTATCCTGAGTGGTATTTAACCAAATAGATTGAGTATTCAGAAAACATCTTGTACCTGTTAGGGTCTACCAAGACTATTCTGTATGGTATTTAACCATATAAGTTAACATATAATATATGAAATATCACATTGATATATATAGATCGTATGCTTTACCCTAGATTGGTCGACAATCACCCACTTCCACATCATTTAGATCTTAGAAGCCTTAATCCATCGTTCACTATCTTACAACAAATGTAACGATAGGCTAGCCGATGAACTTACAGAACTATGGTGAATATTCATTTGGCCAATTCTTCCTTTCGAGCTATCAATTCCATACAAAACTAGTTCGATCCACCAACTAATCTCTCCCAGATAGAATCTTATCATAATCTCTTGGTGATTAATCAAATCTCCCTTACTAGTTCTTATTTTGCAAGATAACTCAATAGTATTGAGGGTAAGGTCCAACAACTCTTTAGTTTTACGGACTGAGTCTCACATTAGAGAAGTTAAGATCCTTGTACATCGTACAAACTTCTCATCTCATGGTCGTTAAGCACACATTATCTCAAGGACTTGTTCCTCTCCTAATTTGATAATGTGTCATGGTGTTCTTTCCTTTCTACCCTTATAAAGGAGTGCATGCCTTATCACATCAACCAACACCATATAAAGGTTTCAGTTACAATGCACCCTAGCATTTAACCCTGTTCGATTTTATGAACTACCTTTAGCTATTCAGACAGAATATGACTAATTGTCATATAAACTACACAATTCTTACCTGATTCCTTTTTGGATTCGGCATGCAATGTTCTAAACAAGCGATTTTCTTGTCACTCAACAAGTCAATATATGATTTTGAACAGGTTCCCGAACTATACATAGTTGTTCAAAATCAATCTCATCCTAGTCTGTATCCTCGTGATAACACTAGGGTAAACACCCATGTGAGTGGGCTACTTCTCTGTCCAACATGCTACGAACGAAAAATAATAGATATACATAACATAAACACACACATACATTGTTCATAGAATAAAACACATTTATATTAACATAAAATCGTTCACAATTTGAAGGGTATAATAAATGAGGTAAACGAATAAATATAATCTACGCATATTTTAACTCTTTGATATATTTCACATATACATCTTTCGGAGACATACTTCGTAAACAAATCTACAAGTATGCAATGGGTAGATAATAACCTCATATTGACCTCTCCTCGTGTTACTTAGTCTACAACTAAACAGATACTTGATATCGATATACTTATTTTCACTACGACATTTCGGGTATTGCATAAGATATCGATGTTTGACTATTTCCATAAATAGTCAACATTTTGTTTGGAGCACTCAGCATAAGAAGGCTCAATAGTCTCTCTTATCAAACAAAATCTTTTATCATAACTGGAAAAACACAATTCCACCCTTAGCCTTATCTAATATGCACCTATGTATTATTCTATAAGGTCTATTTCCTTAGTTCAATACATTAGAGCATAACCAATGGACATACACAAGTATCTTATAATTTTCTTAACGGCCTTCCAGTGCTCTATTACTAGAATGAACTAATATATCACTTCAATGCACATAACATGAGTTATATTAGGTCTGGTATAATATAGCATATGTAATGCCAATATATGGAACATTTTTCATATCCTCCCACTTGATAGGAGTTTCAGGATAAATACTTACACTAAGAATCATATTCTTAGTCATCTGAATACTTATGGGTTTCATTATTCTGCATATATAATCTTTCTCAAACTCTTTTTGTACAAGATTCCAAAGATAAAGATACTAATTATCTTATCCATCCATTTAGATCTCGATATTTTATGTCCTTCAGGCATGTTAACTTAATCCTTCTTCCATCACACACAACTATTCATCTCCCTTTAAAACACTTAATTTTCAGGGTTAGAACAATTTCCCATATTACTTAGGCTCCGAATCTTCATGAATATGTCTCATATATTTATCATACATCGGAATTCTTCCTTTAAAGCTCATTTCTGTGCTCGCATTTAAGTTAGAAATATTAATGATCTAAGCTCACACTTGAGTTAAAAATATTGACTCCCACTTGGACCAATAACAATTTGGGTTCTCAGCTCCCCCATGGAATAAGATCCCTTATTAATGTGATCATTACGAACCAATACATTTGAATTACTCCCACTTGAAGATATATCCAAAACATTAAGTTCAAGAGTCTTAATAAAAGGACATGTTTTTGCCTAATGCACCTCATCAATAGAACTCATTTCTAATATATTGATATTTCGCGATTCAAAATTTTAACAAATACAAATCTATCTACATTCTCCCCCACAAAAACATATCCTTTTAATATGTTTGAGTATCTTAAATGACACTCCATCTACCTCTTGGACCCAATTTTCCAAAATTCTCTAAGGTAGTGTGAGAGTTAGTGATACAACCCTAATGTCATAATCAGGATAAATTTGTTATTAGTGATACAACCCTAATGTCATAATCAGGATAAATTTGTTATACTTTCAATCCATGTCACATATAGGTTAGAAAAGATAGATTTTAAAGGTACTTGGTTTAGTGCATATACTTAACCATTAGAAGAAGAACAAACTTTTTCCTTTCATGAATTCTATACTTATATAGAGTTTAGGGATGAACAATGGATGTTTAATCCCTTCATCACGTAAAATTATAAGCCTAACTGAAAAGTACTTTTTACTACTTCAGTTCCAATGCTTTACAGTAAAAATCAATTGATTTATTACTAGATTCATAAATCTTTTGATAGCTTGAAGCTTCAGATTTAAGGGTAATCAAGTAGATGATGCCATAACAAGTATGGACATCATTTAATATGATGAAAATTAGGCTTATGCCTTACCTTCACGTCTATCGAATCACATATATAAGAATGAATAAGTTGCAATTGATTTTAGTTCTAGTTCCTTTTGAAATAGAGTATAAGTTTGATTTTCTCTAAGTGGAACTCATCACATGTTGATAATTTAATCTTTATAAATTACCCATTACATTAAGCTTAGATGACATTTTCGTTATAGCTTATGTGACATAATCGCCTATGCAATATATTAATATTTTCTTCTAAAAGAAAAGTTAGTCTGTGGAAAACAAATATTATCCGCTTGATAAATTGTGATGCACATTCATTACAATAAAACCATTTATTTAAGAACTACACTTATAAATCTACAGTTCAGGAATGAAGAAACTTAATCGTCGGAAAAATTCAAAGATGAACCTGTTGTTTGTTAAACCATATCATAAATTTAAAATTTGACAAATAATATAAGATTACAACACATCAAGTAGCTATTGGGTTTCCGCTCATTGCAAATATAGTCTACATGTGTCAATTTATAGAACTTCAACTCATTTTGATGTCGATATAAATTTCAATGTTTCTCATAGAGATTATCGAAAGTACATAAAGATACTATGGTCCATGCTCATGTCGTATGTTGCACTTAAATCAATAATCCACAAAAGATATGATTCCATCAGCAACATTGAGCATAGTACAATATGATTCACTTTAGAATATATTGCATGTACTAAGTTGGGCTTAGTGCTATATTGCACAATGCCTCTATCGTGGCAATTTAGCATATCTCTTTTGTGATTTGACTATTTATTGCCTTTGGACCCATTAAATTTATGTTCGAATGGTTTAGACCCATTTGCATTGTTCTTCTTCCTCATTAGATATTCTATTGTAAGTTAGCATTTGTTGTCTTAAATACTATCTCCTTAAGACTTTCCTTACGTCAAATACATTTAGGAAGAATTTTAGATATCAGAAAAAAAGTTTCTACAATTTCCAAGAAACTTGTAACTACATTGAACGAACTAATTCTATGAGAATGAGTTAAGTGCATCACATATGCTCCCACTCAAAACGAAGAATCGATCACTAGTAAGAACTTCTTTCAATTTAGTGATCCAACTTTAACACGTCTCTCTTACATGAATTACAACAATTATATCACCTATAGCACTAAGCAAAATGATACAGGTTGTTTAAATTTTCCTCCCCCATGAAAGAAACAGATTCTTGTCATGCCTGAGTTGGTTTGTGCCACTCTCTTTGAACTCATACAAAACATTATTCAAAATACAAGAGTTTATTCCTCAAACACAAACTTAAACTTCAACCTCCAAATAACCTAATAACTATTGTTAAGAATCTAAGTCTACTACAAATGAATTCGTAGTAAAAACCATTACTGATATTCTTTAATTAGTAATGGTGAGACTAAACACGTACACTAGTGCAAAAAGGGCTTATAGGGTCGCACTATTTGCGAGGCTTGTAGAAAAAACCGTTGGTGAAAGTGTGGGCGGAGTTGAAGTTGAGTATTGCGGACGGTTGTTACGTAACAACCGTCCGGAATACTTAAGTGTTTGGGATACTAAAAGGAGTATTGCGGATGATTGTTACGTAACAACCGTCTGCAATACTAAATTGAGTATTCCGGACGGTTCTTTTGTAAGAACCGTCCGTATTGCTCATTATTAATTTATGCAAAGTTTTGGTGTTTCAGTCACGAAGCAAACCCAAACCCATTAATCCCA
>CATIWQ010624288.1:0-10704 GCA_949673415.1 Euphorbia schlechtendalii | reverse complement strand
GAAACAGTGTTAAGAACACCAAATTTGAAACATGTGATTTTTCTAAAAAAAATCCATATTTACTAAAAAATACTGGTCTTACTTAGACCTGAGCTAGGGCAGGGTTATTTGAACTTAACCCAACATAGCTAATACAGGCTAGTTTGTTTCCAGGAAAATATTGTGCATGAAAATATTTTTCGAATTTTCCTGCGTTTGTTTGATTTAGAAAAGAAATCAAAGGAAAATATTGTACAAGTCAACATGAAAATGTAGTGTAAATAATGGAAAATGTTTTCCCAAAAAAAGATGGGAAAATATTTTCCCTTACTTTCCTAATTCACCTCTTCCACTATTACCACTTTCACTTCTTCCACCCACACCTACATATCCATCCCGCTACCGTCACCATCGCCACTACCTCCTTCACCCACCGCTGCCAACACCTCCATCCGGACACCACCACTTCCTTTGCTTCCAGCACCACCATTTCTTCCACCCACACCAACAAATCCATCACTTCCTCCATCCTATTATCTCCATCACGACCACTGCCACCTCCTTTATTCGTCGCCGCCGCCGCCACCACCACCACCACTCCCTCCACCAGCACATCCACTTCTTCCTCAAACACCGTTACCACCACCACCTCATCCACCCCGCCACCACCACTTCCTCTACCTATATTACCACCACTTCCTCCACCTCTCCATCACCACTACCTCCACCGTCACCACCAAATTCATTTTCTTCATCTACATTTATTTTTATATAAAAATGTAATTCATACTTAATATAATATAATTTTTATATAATAATTATTATGCTATATTTCACATATTTTACTACATATACATATACATATATAATTAAGTTAAACTAGGATTTTGTATAGTTAAATTTGTGGTTGGAAAATATTTTTCAGAATTGTAAACAAACATTAAAAAATATTTTGCAGTGATGTAGCCAAACATAGGAAAATATTTCATTTTCCTGCATAATATTTTCCTTGCATAACATTTTTTCATGCACAATATTTTCCTGCAAACAAATTGGGTCTAAAATTGTAAAAAATAATAGTGTGGTTTGACCGGACTACTTTAAAACAATTAAATCTTAAGCTAGTCTGGTCAAGCCCATCGATTAATTTTTGAATGTAGATTTTTCAATTATATGTAATAATACTGAAATTATTATAAAAAGTTTTAAAAAATATTATTAAAAATGGCTAATATTAAACTCAACATATAAACTCTTAAAAAAATCAAAATTTAAACAATACAAGAGATGCATAGGAAATATTTATGATATTTGCATGTACAATACATGCACTATTTAAATTAAAACTAAATACATTTTTAAACTCTCACATACACTGAGTGGTAAAGGATGATTCCTTAGAATCCCATGAACCTATAATCTGCACAAAAGAAGGTTATGGGGGTTTTGCCAAACCCCCTCCCATGCTTAAATAAGTATCTTAGAGAGGCCCAAGAGTAGTGAGGAAATAGGTGAGATCTGAACATACCTTAGAGAGAAGAAGATGTTGGTATTTATATGCATATTTGTGGGTTAATGGACTATTTGATGGGCTATGGGTTTGGGCTTCCAGTGGGTCCAATATATGGGTCATACCACCGCGTAACACGTTTTTGAATGTTTTATTGCTAGGTTGGACGTCATTCGTTTTAAGTTAAAGATTATGTTGATTTTTTCATATTAGATACTCATATCTATCTCTTTTAAGCAAAATTTTTCAAGAGAAGCAAAATTTTTTGGCATTATAGAGTAAGTCAGAGTTCTTTTGATTGTAAATCTACGATAACGTGAAATAGAACTTAAAAAAATATAAGCTACACAATTGTGATTGTCTTTTAATTTTTTTATGTTTTTCTCTTACTCTTGTGACAAGTTTTTTCTATCTTCCATTACGATGAGATTATGTTCTTATAGATTTGTTAAAGTATTTTGTTTGGTTATTTAGTTTTTGCAGATGTATCAATCAATATATACTCCATATTTCAATATTAATGAGAATATCCCAATTTGTTAAAATACTAAATAAATTAATGAACGGTCTAAAATAATAAATTTTCTGGTAAAATGTAGATTAGTTGAATTATATTTCAATAATTGATAAAATAACAATATAATTTTTTTCAAAATATCCCTTTATTATTTTAGGTCCTAAGAAAACCATAAACTAATAAGTATTATGAATTGAGAAATTGATTGTTACAAATTAAGAAATCGATTAAATTGTTGTTTTTTTCAAATTTTTAACTGATTTAAGTTCATCTCTAACTTTTATTATTGCACACAAGTTTTTGTTAGTATCATTTGTTATAGATTATTCATTTTTATTTATCAATTTAGGTTAACAAAAATATTGATAAAATTATAAAAAAGACGTGTAATAAATTTTAATAATATATCAATATATCTTTTAATAAATTTTATCGTAATTGGCAATTTATAGTGTGTAAATGAAACAGTGACAAGCATTTATTTTATAACAGTGTAGCATTATGTACGGTGGAGATGGTTGAGTAAGTCCTAATCCAGAAGTCAGTGAGTGAGTGGAGTATTTAAAATTTTTATTTTATATTTTTTGTTCTAGTGAGGGATCTTTAGGATTATATTTGAAAAATGTAGTTATAATTGAAAATAAAAATAAGGTGGGTGAGTTTCCTCCAGCTGGTAGAATTGAATTTGAACAGCTCACATAAAGTAACTAATAATATTAGTGAATAAAAGCAAAATTCAGATTTCAAAAAGTAATTTATTTATTTTTCAAATAATATCTCGAATAATAATAATAATAATAATAATAATAATAATTGTGTGTTGTGGAAGATATGGGTGTCCATTGAGAATGATGGTCCATTTTGTTACTTGGAATAAGTCCAATGATGGATGAATCATGGTTTTAAAATTGACAAAGTTAGTGAATAATTGACATTAATTAATGGATCACAATCAAATAATGAATTTCCCCAAGTGTGAAAATTGAAAAATTACAAATTTGTAAGAATCAGCATTAGCTAACTAAAGGGAAAAAAAAACTATCATTTGCATTCTGCAACAACCAACAAGGATTTCTCGTTGGATAAACAAGGATTTCCCCCAAAATACTTGTTTGATAATGGTATTGAGCATCTCTTCCTCCCTACACATGCCTGCAATACATGTACCCTCAAAAAATTAGTTCAACACTTAAAATCTTAAATTCCTTTTCAAAATTGACTATATTTTTAAGGTTCGGTCTATACTTATTTATACAAGTCCACTCGGACTGGTCGGACTTGAAGTTTGATTATTTATGCCAGTTCAAACCCAAACCGACTATTTTGTTTTTTAAGTAAAAAGTGATATAAAAGTTACCTTTTGAGCAAGGGGTTTAGAGGCAGGGGAGTGACATGTTCCAGCAGAATAAGAAGTGGTGCAGCTACCTAAAGGAGTGCCATAGCTTGCAAATACAATCTTAGAAATCTTTGAATGGGCCGGACACTCTAATATCGCTACGGCTTTCTTGTAGTGCATTTTTACGGTTTTACCCCTTGCTCGTCTCCACGACGAAACAGGCGGACCATACGATTCCCTCACTTGGCTGCACACTTGTGATATCGACACTGTGTCTACCGATATTTGAAGCGGATTCCCTCCCACTTCCTCCATTAACACTAACAAATTCCCTTTTGCTGCTAGGAATGACCTTGGCACATGGTACCTATATTCAAAAGTATAAAAATATTCGAAGGTATAAAACTTTTATTATGCAAAGGTATAGGCGTGGTATAGAAATGGTATATAGTGTACCAAATTTGCGAAGAACCGTCCGGAGAGCGATAGGAAGGCCAATATCTTCCAATGCTTTGACCATTGACCCAAGCTTCGCCTTTACCCATTGACCCGAGATTTAACACAACTGGAGTATCTCCTACCGGTGCATCGAATATTGTCTGTAGTTGTATTACAATTTACAACCAACCAGTCAATTAACTCGATTGAACGTTTCGAATTTTAAGCTCTGAATTTAGATTGTTGTTTTTGTTACCTTGTACCATGTTAGGGAACCGAGGTTGTTCGAAAACTTTGACCACTGGACTTGGGTTGACCCTTGTTGTGTGTATATTCGCAACTTCTCGCCCACCAACCCGACTTGGTATCCCCAAGACGAGTTTGTTATGTCCTTATTGAGTTGTGATGATTCGATTTTTACTCGCCTTAGTCCCGCACCTTTTCGCTCTTGATGTCCTCCCGAGTCCTTCATTTCGAAAATACACAAACTTAATTCCTACTTATTCATAACAAAAAAAAAAAGAAAATCAACTGAAAAGAAAGAAGCGAAAAACGATGTACCGGCAATCCAACCATAACACTGAGCAAGGATAGATAGTTAACTCCTCCGTTCAAGGGTGCTTTGATTTGCGCGTTGAAACGTGGGCTTTTATGACTTCCTTGTCCATATCCTGGACAAAAGTGTATTACACGTGCGAAAAAATCATTTATTATACCTAAGTATAGGCATGGTATAGAAATGGTATAGTGTACCAAATTCGTTTAAGTATGCCAAAAGGCAGAGTAAATTACATACCTATATGTTGGCCATTGACAAATGCATGTAGAACATGGCCAAGAGAATATACATTTAGTAAAGCATTAGGATCGGAGGATTGTTGTTGCAACCTATTACCCATAAAATATGAAAATCCATTAAAAACAAAATCGTTTTGAGGTTATATAGTTGAGTTGAAGAAATAGTAAGAAATGAACTTACTTTAATGTGTACCAAAGATAATCAGATGCATCTTTTGTAGTTCCCATTTGCTCTAACAAAGTTTGAGCTTTGATTGGGCTTTCGTCATAGTTCGGAATGCCTTCTTTGTACTCGGACCATCCTTGTGCCGCATCTAAAACCATTTTTCTTGTCATACTTCTTGCTATGTATTGACTGGTTACCTAAATCACAAATATATACTATAAAAATGCCACGTAAAATAGATTATTCTAGATGGAAATAGATTCTATACCTTTGCAGTATTGTAGGCAACATTCTTGCAATCAGGCAAGATGCTAATTGATCTCGGGGGCAAATTGTAGGACCCATTTCGGAATTGCACCGAAACTGCATTTTTTGTGTCGTTGTTAACAAGAAATGCAGCACATTGACCAGCTGCTCCATTGTACACATATGCCTAAACGTACGTACATAAATTAAGATTAAACATGTAATAATTATATAGTTAATCAAGTAATAAAAGTGAAATTCTTTCGTTATTCGGGTAATTACTTGTTGCTGTTGGCCTAATGAGAGAACAGTCGATGTTCCTGATAGTACAGGTGTTGAACACAGCTTAATTGCAGCATGGAGCTCTTTTAAATGACCCCATTTAGGCTCTCTAATCAATCCTGCAAAATTTTTTTTAAATAAAAACTTATGTTAAGTAATTAAATAAAAGGAAAATATATGAATTGTTAATAAACTTAAGTAGAGGTTTAAAAGTATATACCATACTCATCAAGTGGAGCTTGATCATAGTAGCTAGTGGGAATAAATGCAGCAGCTGACCTTCCAAAATTAGTTCCTCCATGATACTAAATATATGCAATTAAAAAAATCCGTTAATGCAAAATGAATATCTAAAAATAGAAAAGTAATAGGTGACTATACCATGTAATAGTTGAAAAAACTTCCATTCTTGGCAAGGAGAAATAAAGCCACGTGGAATGCAATGTCCTCGGGAGCTCTTGTGCCGATGTCTTCCCCGCTAATCACATAACGAGTAGTCCAGTTCTCGGTCCAAATAGCAGGCTTGTTAGGCGAATTCGGGCCAGGAAATGTTTCTCCACATCTTAATCCATTGCAAGCATTTATCTACATTGTACTAGCGTTAGAATGTTACAACTTAAAAGGAAAAAAAAATAAAATAAATGAAATGTGACTTACAATAGGATCAGGGGCATCATTTTGCCTGCACATGACCCAGGGGACACCAGTATTGAGTTCAACTGCCATTTGTGCTGCCCATTTTACGTATAATTTGCCTTCTTCTCCATATGTTCCTTCCACTAGTGTATACTCATTCTCTATCTGTTTTTTTTAATGAATTTTACTATTTTGTATGATAAAATGAAATTTGTGATAACATGATGATGTGATTAAGAGGGGACCTGTGACAGTATTATTGGACCTCCCTGTGATGCATACAACTTCTCTGCTTGTAACATTGTCACTATTTTTGTGGTGAAGTTTTGCATATAAAACTGCAATAACATAAAAAAATAAAAAAAATGTTCATATTGATATTTCAATTGTTAGTTGATAAATAATTGTAGTGATCTTAAGGAAGTTAATTTGAATACCTTGAAAGGTTCATTGTTTGTTCTAAATACAATATTAGGGATATCATGCAACCAAAAGGGTAGCCCTCTGCAAATACCCAATTTAATGTTAGTTATGAGATTTAATATACATAATTAATAATAATGAAAAAATATAGAAAATTGAAAGAATACCCATAAGACCATTCGGCCTGGATAAAGGGTCCAATTCTTAGACAAACATAAAGGCCTTGTGCTTGGACTTCCTTTATAAATCTCACTATATCAGCTCTTCCACTAAAATCATACTGCACCGTTTCAATTCATTACAATTAGAACTAGTTGTTTTATGCGACTCCAAAACTCGATGCTAATAGGTACCTGGCCGGGCTGGGGCTCATGAAGGTTCCAGAAGACGTAGGTTTCAATCACATCTAACCCTCCATCTTTGGCTTTTGATATTAGAGATCTCCACATCTGCAATTTTTTCCAATTTAATTATTTATTTATTTATTAGTTAATAATATGATTATCATATGTATTAACACGTGATTCAATGTTAATTTCTTATTTCTCCAATTTCCATTTTCATTCTCTATATTTGTAAATCCCAAAGGAAACGTGACCACTCTACAAGTCTAACTAGGATACAAATATATATCCATCATACGATCATTAAATGCTCCAATTAGTTTTTCATTATTTTATTAGAAATTCCAGTTGTGTTTTTCTTGCATTGACCGTCATATTAATCATATATGCTATTGTTAGTATTCTTTTCTAAGTTAATGATATAAACTATACTACCCTATTTTTCACTAATCACTACAAGTAATTATCGATTTATAAAAGAGAAAGAAATCTTTTTCATTTAAGCTAATTTTTGCATCTTGAAAATATAAGTTATCATAATGCTTCAGAAAGTGTAGTTAGTCTATTTTTATAAATACATGCACAACTGACATTAAATACTAGTAAGAAATACACAAGAAAATTGAGTAAATTAAACATATGTATTATAAGAATTGAATAACAAACACATTTTTAATAATATAAACATTCAATTTGCAATAAAATACAAAGAATAGAAAAGGACTAAAACTTAAGAAAGAACAACTAGATTTTACGTAAATCTCGAGAAGTAGAAGTCAGCAATTGTATTTAGCTGCTCTACGTATCAAGTTTTTTTATTTAAAATATTACCAAAACTTTTTGGTTGAGATCCCAACAGCTCTTAGGCAAATGTTTTTTAAATAATAACATTTTTTATATTCTTATAATTATAGTTATGGCAGTTGCAGTGCAGCTAATTGTTAACACTCATCCATGCCATGGGAAAGACTGTTATTAAGGGGATGACATCCTAGCCAAGTTAGTACATCCGAATACAAAAAATAATAATTCTATAAAAATTCTTTAACTTTTGTAATATATGTAATTTTACATTATATTGATAAAATGTTAGTTTAATTTTCTGTAACTTACTAGAATTTTCGTAATAACAAGGTAATTTGGCACTGTATTGTATTGGTTATTACTTATTTCACATTATATGAAGTATGTTAAAAAATTCCAAAAACGACAGATTTTAGATACAAAAAACTAAAAAGCCCGGTTAATTAAATTCTATTTTCTGATATATTTCAACAGAAGTTAAGAATTTAAAAGCGATGAAATAAACGTTGCTCAATTAATGAAATTTTTATGTTTAAGTGTAATCGCTTGAGTTCTTCACCAATTTTCTTTCACAATTTTTAGCCTTTTCGGAGAAAAAAAAGACAGTCATAACTTAAATAAGCATGAATATAGATATGATATCTCCGGAATTATTAAACGAGTTTTCTGAGTCCAAAACATCTTTTAAATAAAATCAATTATAAGAATGTTAATACAATTAATCATTCTTATTTTAATTGACAATTTATGAGAAGGTATAGAAAGTAATTGCAACATTAATATTAATAACAATAATTTAGCGTGGACAATGCATTGCATTAGATCAATCATAGTATTATTTGAAGACACAGTAGATTTTGACTAATAATAACAATAATAATAGTCAGAGAGTGAAAAAGACCTCAGGTGTGCTTCGAGGATAGTGAATAGAGCCGGAGAATAGAAGCTTTCGCTGGCCGTCAATTATCAACGATCTGCCGTCGTATGTTACTTCTCCACCGGACACGGTGGGAAAGGCGATTATCAATGCCAGTGCCGCCACCACCACCAAATTAATTACAATCTGCTTCACCATTTTTCTGTATTGCACTATCTGTTCTCTCTCCCCCAATTCACAGAGAGAGAGAGAGAGAGAGAGGAAAGATGGCAAATAGAGGAATATGCAGTGCCTTTATATGCAAGGATAGAAACACCAGTTTTCTTCAAAAAGGATAGAAAACGAGTAAACCACGGAATCCTTGCAAGGCAATATTTTACTTTATGGAATTTATATCTGTACTTTCCTAACCAATCACTAATTTATTTTTAATCCCTTTTCTATCGTAATTAGGAGATTTTGAGCCCATTATCTGCTGTTGGTCTCAAGTTTTAGTATGATAAAATATTAAAAAAAGATTTTGATCATATATAAATTCCAGTTTGCATATTTTTTATATTCGAAAATGTTAAAATCAATCGTAGCTTTGACTTATATAGATATATAACAAAATAAATAGTATAAAATATCAAATGAATAATGGCAATACCACGTAATAGAAAATGGTGAACTTGATCAAAAAGGGTTTGAAACGATTTTTAAGAATGTAGTATTCGTTTCGAAACTTGAATAGATCTTGATGTAATTATAAATGAATGTGTTCTAATTCATTATTAACAACATAATAAATTAAACAAATACTTATATTCGGGTCAAAACAGCAAGTGGATTATTAGATTAGTGTTACAGTATGGTTAAACACTCGAAGTCTTCAAAATCATAACTGGCAAAATAAATTAGTAAAGAGATGAGACTTGAGATATCAAAGTTGAAGTTATAAGTAACAATAAAATAATAAAGAACATAGCTGTACTAAGTGAGTGAGAAGAGAGTAAGAGCCGGCGTAGAAAAAGGACAATTGTTGGAGTTGAAGAGCTGAAATACTTTGAGAGCCAATAACTATGCTCCACTAAACTATTAAGAAAATCATTTTTCCAATTTTAAAAAATTGAGATATATTGTCACGTACAATTAGAAAATTATTAGGGCTAAATATGGAAGCACACATAATTCACACATGATTATCTCCATTATATGCTGGGTACATTTTGTTGTAATTTGGAAACCACTTCTTAATTCTACCATGTGTAACCAGTTTTTTTGTGCTGTTTGGAGTATAGTGTGAAAATTGCATGAAAAGTGTAAATTTTTTACATAAAAATATGCTATAATATGCATGGTTTTCAGGGGTGTCATCAAATCAATGGAGAGAGAGTTATAAATTTAAGATTCAATCAGATTAAAATGATGTACGAATCGAATTTGAATATAATGTTAAATTATGGTATATTTAATATTTTGATATCAAACAAGTAACGTAAGTTGTGTTGCATCAATAATTAATAATATTTTACATTATTATTACATAATTTAAATAAAAAAATTAAATTATAATAGATGAGGTTAGACATTTACTAATTTTAGATAAACCTAGTTGTAATTTAGATAAAATCATATTTTATAAATTAGATCAAATAATAAAAAGTAATTAATTTTTAAAATAAATATGTTTGAAAAGAAAAAATCATTTAATTATTTTTATTATTTTTAAATAATTCAGAAACTTCGTTTTGATTACTTAAAAGAAACCAAAAACTCAATAATAACTTATTAATTAGTTTGGAGCAACCCGTTCATATATAAATTTGTTTTATTAGAATCCATCTAGTTAAATTCATAAAATACTATGTGTAAAATGGTAGTTACGGTAATGTATATTTTAATATTTGAGAACCCATTCAATTAAATTTACGAAGTACTACAATTATGTTAATGAATGATAGTTTTGGTAATGTGTAACCATTTATTAAAATTCATAATGTGCCACAATTGGTATATGTATAATTTATAATTAAATTTATTAAAAATTCTACGATACATGGCATGCACCGTTATGTACCCTAATTTTATTTAAAAATAAGAGAATTAATTTTTTTTATTTGTAATGAATAAAATCAAGGAATTAAAATCTTTTTTCCCCTTTCCCATTTTTGTAATTACTTTCCTTTCCTCAGTTATATTTTCTTTTTCCATTTCTAATTCCCTTTTTCATTTTCAAACTCTTTCCAAATAACTTATTTCTTTCATAGAAATTTCTCTACTGCGATTTTCTTGCTTTTTACTGATAATGGAGTAAAAATAACAATCAGCTAGTTCTTTTTTTCATCTTCTCCTCCACAGCAATTAAT
>CATIWQ010624263.1:0-12846 GCA_949673415.1 Euphorbia schlechtendalii | reverse complement strand
TATCCACTTTAACTAGCACATCTTCTATTATGCCATAAGGACGTTTAATAGACTAGTCAGCCAACTGCAATACCGTATTTGTCCTTTTAACTTCATCATCAAGCTTCAATTCTTTGAAGATTGATAGAGGCATAAGATTTATACTAGCCCCAAGATCACATAAACATTTTGGAAATGAAATGTTTCCAAGTTTTCATGGAATTGTGAAACTTCCTGGATCTTTTAGTTTAGTGGGCATTGTAGCAATTATTATTTTACTACAATCTTCAGTTAAAGATACTTTTGATATTCCTTCTAAACTATGTTTTCGAGATAAAAGTTCTTTGATAAAATTACCATAGTTAGGAATCTGAGTAATGGCTTCAATAAATGAAAGATTAATTCCCAGACCTTTAAGTTTGTTGATGAAATCAATGAACTTTTTATCCTCATTCTTCATCTTCATTCTTTATGGAAATGGTGGGTGAGGAGGATTAACCTTTCTAGATTTAGGTTGTTCATCCTCTCCTGCACTATTATCATATTTACTTGGATATTCATCCAGTACTTCAACAACATCATTAGCAAGCATACCCGAAGGATTTGGTTCATCTAGTAATTTACCACTATGAAGGGCTATAGAATACACATTTTCCTTAGGGATTTTCCTCTGTGTTAGTAGGTAAATGACCTTTTCCTCTAGATGGAATAGCACTCGCTAATTGACCAACATGTATCTCCAAATTATGAATTGAAGATGATTGGTTTTTAAACATTTGATCCATCTTATTCTCTAACTTTTTGTAATATTCTTTCGACTCCAATTGCTTATTACAAACTCCCTCTAGAAACTTGTCTATCTTATTTGTTAACTACCCTATTCTATCAGTACTCTGGTAATTCTTTTGTTGGTTATCACCATACTTCCAATTAGAATTTTTGTAGTTATTCCCATTATTGCCATAAGAATTCCCATGACATCATGGGTTAAAGTTACACTCAAAAGCTGTATGTTCGATTTGACCACAATTTTCTCATGTCAAAGGGTTATTTTTACTAACATGCATATTATCTATTTTGTTAGATAAAGCAGATATTTGTGCTTGCATAATAGAAATAGAATCTAATTCATGAACCTTTTTAACTGAACTAGAAGATGTAGATGCAGCATGTGAATGAGTAGGATAAGTAATACTTACTTGTGCTCTTTCCACTGGCCACATACTATTGTTGCTTGCCATATCTTCTAAAATTTCAAAAGATTCTTGACTAGTTTTCTTCAGAAGAGATCCTGCAGCCATAGCATCAATTGCTCCTCTCGTCGCATGATTTATTCCATTATAGAAAGTTTGCATAATAACATTCTAAGGTAAACCATGATGAGGAAAAACTTGTTGATGTTCCTTATAACGTTAGCAGTCTTCGTATAAGGATTCACTATCCTTCTAGGTAAAAGAAGTGATTTCTTTAATGAGTCTTGCGGTTTTTGCTAAAGGAAAATATTTAGTCAGAAAGGCTTGGGCTAATTGGTTCCAAGTAGTGATTGAATTTGGGGGTAATGAATTCAACCAAACTTTCGCTTTATGAAGGAGTGTAAATGGAAATAAGCAAAGTTTAATTGCTTCTTCAGGAACATTGGGCATTCTAAAATTATCACAGACTTCTAAAAAGTTTACAATGTGAGAATTCGGATTTTCATTGGGTATACCATAATATTGCACATTGTACCTAATCATTTGAAGTAATGCTGGTTTTATTTCGAAATGATTCGCATCAATCGATGGTCTAGCAATTCCTTGATTGTTACCATTGATGGTCGGAATAACATAATCCATAAGCCTAGGCTCGGGTGGATCTTCATTTGGGTTTGTATTTGGGTTAGGATTTGGGTTATCAACTTGATCGGCAGCCATTCTTCTCTCTTGTCTCTTATAATCTTGTTTCCTTGCCCTACCAAATCGTTCTATCTCTGATTCAAAAGATGCCAAACTTTCTCCTGAACTACGCGTACTTGGCATGCACACGCTAGAAAGAAAACTCAATGAATAAGCTAGAAAAATATGCTAATATGAAAATAATATAAATAATAATATAAAAGAAAATAAATCTAAATAACATATAAAATATAATTTTCCAAAGTTAAATCTCCAAAACACAATTATCTTCCCCTGAAATTTCTATCTCTAAAATGCACTTACCTTCCCCCGATAATTTGATCTTTAAAATGCTATTGCCTTCCCCGGCAACGACACAAAAAACTTATCCACTTTTCTACTTATAAGTTTAATAGTTTGTTCACAAGATTTGGTTATATATCAATGGTGCCAAAAACATGTTCATGAAAAATATAGGTGTTGTTAGTACCTCTTATCAAATAGAAAAATGATGATAACTGCAAATATACAGTTGCGATGTAGTTTTAAAAGATATAGATCCCACAGGGAAGGGCTAGCTCTACAGATCAACAAGGAAGATAAAATAAGGAAAATAAAATATAATAAGGTAAAGTTTTAGGAAAGAAGGATTAGAATGAAAAATGTGTAAATATAGGTATGAAAGATTAGAGAATCTAAATATATAGAATTTCCCTACGAAATAAGGATAGCAGAGAAAGAATGCAAGTTCAACAAAGTTATTACGATTCACTAAACGAATCTAACAGACCCAGTTCTAAATACTCAGATGTTTAATTATTCACCGCAGAGCAACACATGAAATGACTTTTCTAGATCTAGCGCAAACGAATTAAGACTATCATATAAACCTAGACAATATAAATACTATGTTTAGTACGGGTCGCTCTCACATAGCCACATTTAGCAAGTTACCATTCCAAAAATTTTGGCTCACTAAAAAGTGTTATATCACAGATCCAATGATTATACACGATATTGTTAACCCCGAAACTGCTCTTAAAATTAACTCCAAAACATATAACTTGATTAACATAAAAGACTTAACACGAAATACGAATTATGACACATAAACATATCATAAACTTCAAAATAGAAAGTATAAGTAGAAAGCAAAGCAAAGTTGTAAGGTATGCAAGTGAAAGCTAAAGTTGATCAAACTGTATCCACACTTAAATGAGAATCGTCAATTCCTGCAATTCCTGCGTCTGCTTTGAATTCGGTCTCGGCTCGTAAAGAATCTTCGTTAGGATGCTATTCTTTGTGAATATCGAAGAAACAAATATTGAAGAACAAAAACTTTTATTGATAAGTGATTTGCAAGTACACTTATACAATAATCGCTCGAGAATGTAGAGAATCTAGTGATCGAAACAAGAATTCGAATCACTTAAACATTTTCTTGCTGATGCTTATGAATGTAGCGAACTCTCTATCTACACACACTATATGTAACCCTATAATTGCACTCTAATGCTCTCCTCTTTGGTGGTGCACTATGACCCATGAAATTATAAGGTTTGGGGCCCTATTTATAGAGTTCGAAGGGTTGCATCTATCCAAATGAAGGGTTGTGTCCGTTGGTGCATGGTTGCATCTCTTTATTATGATTGGTTGAGAAGCTTTGATTTAATCCACAATGGATAGGCAACTTTTCATGATTGGTTGACTCCTAATAAGTGTCTTTTTGTTAGTAGTTGATGGTGGTTGATAGCAGTTGATCATGCTTACCTGGCGATTGGTAGTTAAGAAGATAATACCAGAAAACCGTCCAAGTCGCAATCGTGAATCTTTGATTGGTAGACTTCTGATCTGAAGAAGAACTAGTCGCAACCGTGAACGGTTGTCGCGATAGTGAGTTGAGTTTTTCTTCAGAATTCTCCTTGTAACTTCACCGATCTTTGACAGCTTCGATCCTAAGACAAATCTTTAAGTTCCATGCATCTTGTTGCACCTCTTTCACTCTTTTTTCATAGAATTCCACTTTAGATCATTTTGCTCCCAAGATTTACCTAGTATTTGCATTTGCATTAAAAACAACTATATACCACATGAAATCTTTTATATGAAGTATAAAAATGACTTAAACTATAGTGTTTAGTGTATAAAATTAATATGATATTAAGTGTAATTATACACTTATCAAATTTCAAAACTTAAAATTAACCATAAAGGATCTCATAAGCATGAAATAATTAATATAATCTCGATTAAAACATTCCATGTATGCTTTAGGTTTATAAACTTATTAAAAGAAATCTAGCATCTAAGTTTAGAGCGTTACCAGTTCTTGCATGGCTTCCTTTAGTGTGATGCAATGATCCCTTAGAACAATCAGATAGAACTCCATTAGCATAAGTCTCCAAACCATGAAAGCCTCTATGACAAGGTTATACAAACCCCACTGACCAAAACCTCACATAGAGGGGAACTCGTCGTTAAAGAAGTGGCTGCTAGATCACTCATAGACCAACCCCAAAATATAACTGAGAAGGCTCTTTCCAATATAGGAATAAACATTAAAAAAAATTCTTGCGAATGCTAGAGAAACTTGTGGAGTATCTCACAAAAAAACTTGTAAGAAAAGGAGTCAAAACTTATAAGGAAGGCTGAGCTGAAGTGAGAAGTAAAGGATGGAGAAGGGGGTTATTTATACCTAAGAGGAGAAAAAATGCTCACCTTAAAAGTGATGTGGGATAGGTGAAAATCACCAATCCCAAGCAGGATTAGCAAGCCTCTAGGCTACTTCGCGAGGTCCTAGCAGAATAATAGTTCCACGCAAGGCAAGCCTTGCATGATCTTGCTTTGTATGTAGCGTAGGGCTTGTGAGAAATATTGGTAGCTTTCTTGTAGTAAGCCTTGCAGGCCTTTACTTGAGGTGCTCTTGCAGTGCTTTCAAAGCTTGCTTGTGGGCTTTCCCGCAAGTGCTGCCAAGTAATGCTTACAAGCTCACGAGTGCTTCTCACACTCACGCAAGTTTACCTCGTGGGCCCTTGCAAGATTTCTGGGAAGTCCCACTAGTGATGTTCTAGCTTGGTTAAACTTTTCCTTTCTTTCTCAGTGTACTGGTCCATCCAAAATGAGTTTGACTCTCCCTTTTATTCTCAATACATACCTCATCTATAAGTTCTTTATTTAGTCCGATGAAGGCCTAATGTGTGTGACCTCATAGGATCCTGAAGTATAGAGCCACTAGAGGTTAACCCAAACTTGGCTTCCCATTCAGGAACCTTTAGGCTCAGTATTCCAGATCGATAAGGAACCCGATAACTCTAGATGATCAAATGAGCTTTTCTAGCAAAGATGATCCCCCAATACTCAGAATGTCAAGTGCATGTGACTTGATCCGATTCTACAACAATAACCAATATAATACATTCCTTCTATCAGGTTAAGTACCATCCAGTTTATTAAGATCGGATTAAGTGTTAGCTTATGTAATAGCCATAGCTATCCTAGAATTAGACTTGTTCACAAAGAACACCACTCCCCTTTATGTATTGAGATTGACTAGAACCTGTTCTATCAATCTCATACTTTGATTAGAGGTTTATAAGTGTGTCACTTCAACAAGGGGCCCTAAGGTACATCTCTCATTATATCACTCTATCAAGAGAGATGGATCCCATTTTGACTACTCGGCTTACCAACATATGATCATCACTATATTCATGTGTTAACCAATATCATCCTGATCGCTTGATCGCCAAGGTATGAATAAGTATGACCCAAAGTATAGAAACTTCTATATGAGGTAACCAGTATCTCAAGTATGAGGATACTTGTACTGCTACTGCAATAAGATATGACACAAGACATGGATATAGTTATTTCCGAGTATCTATCTTATAGCGGTCTCCAATGTTTTACTCAATTACATTCATGTGTTAACTTAAGGTACCACCTTTAGCTCGTAAACGATGCTTGTCAGATGATTCTTTTTTTACTTGAAGTAAGCCTACACATGCTCATCTATCCATTCCATTGATGTCCAGTCTCAATGAAACTATACTAGGGATATTTAGACTATTCATAGTAACACGTATGTGCAATTCTCACAACATATAGCTCCATTATGCCCTCGTACTTTTATGCTATGAAGTAGTCACAAACTTTTTCTTATCAATGTGCATATAAATAATAATATACATATACGATACCAGCAAGATACATAAATAAATAAGAATAAAATACTGATAAGCAACAAAGATGCCTTAATTATTATTAATAATAATTTGAAACCGTTTGTACATTATAACTAATTAAGATATATCGCTCTAATTTCCTCTAGGGTATACATCATGTATAACAATCTCCCACTTGCACTAGAGCAAATTACCCATGTGCTTCATGCTATACTCGTTAACATGCTAGTCATGTTGAACTTGAGTCAATGACTTAGTTAGCACATCTGCTTGATTCTGATCCATTGAGATGTATTCTAAGTTTATATCTTTCCTAGCTACTATCTCCTAAATGAGATGGTAATTTCTGAGTCATGTGTGACGATACCATGGTTCCTTTACTTGAGTAATGTCCCCATTGTTACTGCAATATACCACTATCACATTTACAATGCTGGACACCACACCCAGATCACTAATAGATCCCTTAAGCCAAACAGCTTGCTTAGCTGCTTTTGAAGTAGCTATATACTCAGATTATGTGATTGAATCGACATTCACATCCTATTTGAAACTTTTCCAAACAACTACCCTTTTGTTTAACATAAACACATATCCAAACTGGGACTTACAAAATTGTCCTTGTCAGACTGAAAACTTGTATCGGTGTATCACTCTAAGGAGAGATCACCTTCTCCATATACTTAAAACATGTCCTTAGTCCTATGTAAGTACTTAAGGATAGTTTTAATTGCAATCTAGTGCTTCTCACTTGGGTCAAATTGAAATATGCTTGTAACGCTCAACTCATGTGAGACGTTAAGCTGAGTGCAATACCATAGCATACATGATGGATCCTATTTCTGAGGCATAGGGTATACCATTCATAAACAATCTCTCTTCTTATGTTCTCAAACAGTCAGATTTAGAAAGATTAATCCCGTGAGACATTGGGAGATAACCCTTTCTTGACTGCTTAAGGTTAAATCTAGCTAAAACCTTGTCTATGTATGTACTTTGTGAAAGACCTAGCAACCTTCTGATCTATCTCGATAGATTTTTATACCAAGTATAAAAGCTTCTTCTCCAAGGTCTTTCATGGAGAACTTCTTTGATAACCATGACTTAACTATCTAAAGAAAAGGAATATCATTTCCTATCAGTAATATGTCATCGACATATAATATAAGGAAAATGAGCGCATTCCCACTATCCTTCTTATATAAATAGGGCTCATTAGCATTTGACACAAAACCAATTTCTCGGATTATCTCATCAAACCTAATATTCCAACTCCTCGGTGCTTGCTTAAGTCCATATATGGACTTCTACAACTTGTATACCTTAGAGCCATCCTTGGATGTAAAACTCTTATGTTGTGCCATATACACATCTCTGTCTAGATTCTTGTTAGGGAATGCTTTTTTCACCTCCATTTAGAAAATCTCATAATCGTAATGAGTGGTGATGGTAAGGAGTATCCTGATAGACTTCAGCATGGCCACCGGCTAAAAGGTTTCATCATAGTCAATGCCTTCTTTTTTACTGTACCCTTTTGCAACCAACCTTCCTTTATAGGTAACAATGTTACTGTCCGTATCAGTTTGCTTATTGAAAACCCACTTGCATCCTATGGACCTAATCCCACTAGGAGCATCAATCAAGCTCCAGACTTGATTTTGGTACATGGAGTCCATCTTTGACCTCATGGTTGTTAACCATTTGTTAGATTCTGAGCATTCGATTACCTCCTTGTAAGTCTTGGGCTCATCATCTTCCATAAGGAAGAGATTCTTATCATGAGGTATAATATGTTGATTGTTTATTTGATCTTCTTCAATGCCTAACTCAAGATTACTTCCACTAGCTTTTGCAAGTGTATGCTCCTTCTCGAGGAATTGAGCATTTATAGAAATAAGGACTTTTTGTTCCTTGGGATGAAAGAAGGTATACCCTATAATCTCCTTAGGATAACCTATGAACAAACACCTCTCAAACTTAGGACCCAGCTTATCTGAACTTGTCCTTTTTATGTAAGCAGGATATCCCCAACTCTCAGGTGAGAAAGAGCGTGTTTCTTACCATACCATATTTTGAATGGAGTTTGATCAACTGATTTAGAGGGTACTCTGTTTAAAATATAAACTTCGCTCTCAAGTGCATAACCCCAAAAGGATCTACTGAGCTTTTCTTGGCTCATCATGGACCGAACCATATCGAGTAGGGTTTGATTTCTCCTTTCTGACACTTCATTGTGTTGGGGTGTATAAGGAGGTATCCACTGGGATAAAATACAATTATCCCTTAGATAATCCTGAAACTCTTATCTTAAGTATTCAACACCTCAATCAGATCAAAGGGTCTTGATACTTTTCCCAAGCTGTTTCTCTACTTCGATTTTGAACTCTTTAAATTTCTCAAAACTCTCATGCTTGTGCCTCATAAGGTAAAAATAACCATATCGCGAGTAATCGGTGATAAAGGTTATGAAGTACACAAAACCCTCATGTGTCTTCACACTCATTGGACCACATACATCAGAATGTATTATTTCCAAAGTACTAGTGGCACGCTGAACCTTTTCTTTGAAAGGTTTCTTAGTCATCTTCCCCTTTAAACAAGGTTTGCATGGACCATAGCATTCCCCTTCCATTGGGTCCAAGTCTCTACATTTGTGTAACATGGTTAAGTGAGTCTCATTTATATGGCCTAGACGACAATGCCATAAGTATGAGGATTTCTTAAAAGATCCAATCTTGATTTCTTAATAATGTTTATATTTAGAATTTTGATTTTAGTAACTAGAACATAAATGCCATCAACAAATATTCCACAAGCATAAAGAACATTATTGCTTCGAAATTGACATTTATTATTGGAAAATCAAATTTCAAATCCCTCTGTTTCTGAAAGTGCAACATAAATAGTATTCTTAGTAACAGTAGGAATCTAATAGCAATTGTTCAAAACTAAAACTAGGCCACTAGGCAAATGAAAGTTACATGTCCCTACAGCTATTGCAACAACCTGTGCTCCATTTCCCTCTTTGCGAGCCTTCTATTATTCCGCAATCCCTGCATAGAATTACAAATATGAGTACAACCCAAGTAAACTCATAGGGAAATGTAGAGAAACTCTCTATTATGAACATACCTGAAGTAGATGCCTCATTTGGCTTCTTCTTCACTTGTTTAGAAATCTAAACTTTACAATCCTTCTTCTTGTGTCTACTTTGCCACATCGAAAGTAGACATTTTTAGTTCCTTTTGTACTTTTCTTCTTCTTACTAATTTTCTTCTTGGTACTTAGACCCTTTCCAAAACGGGACCCACCCTTGGAAGGTTTGGTTTTCTCAACCAATAGTAAAGCCTTTGGATCCTTTCGAATCTTAGGCTCTATAATTTTTAGCATGTTGACCAATTCGGGCAGTGTGGCATCGATCTTCATATGATTTTAGTCATGAACTGTGAATAAATATCAGTTAATGAGTCAAGAATCATATTAACATATAATTCTTGATCCATCACAAAACCTAGTCAAGTCTTGTCTATATAACCCAATAGTTTAAGAGCATATTGTGCGGCTGAAGTGCCAGCATGCATCATCATTTCAAATAAGAGTTTTAATGTATCAAATCTCTCAAACTTGGTATGCTTTAAAAAGAGCTCACGAAGATGGAGAATCATGCTCTAAAAAGAGCTCATGAAGTGTCAATTCTGCTATTTCACGATCTTTTCTTTGCTTCCCCCATGTCTCATGTTCATTGGCATCAGTTTCAGCATCAGGCTCATCAGGGATGGGCTCATCTAAAAAATTAGCTATCCTTTCGAATCTGAGGACTATCCTCATCGCCCTAAACCAATTAGTAAAGTTTGAACCATCTACTTTGTAGTCAAGAATTGAGTGAAGGTTTATGTTTGGATTCATTGTTCAACCTAGATATAAGATAGTATTTGTTTAGAAATTAGTAAATGTACATGCATTTAATTTAAGGTCTTTAATTAAACACATAATTCCTACTATTTTCTCGAGATTCAAATAGCCCCTTCTATTTAAATTCGGGAAATTTGGTTTAACTAATTTTCCTTAGTAGGTAGCATCCAGAGCCACTCATCATGACCCTCGGTATAGCAGGGCAAGCCTTGACAAGATAACCATGGTTGGAACCCATCTATTTGCATCTTATGCAATTGCTAATCCATTTGAGTTCTCTTTCTCGAGATGTGTGTACCCAATTGTACGACTCCTCAAATGTATCTCCAATTTGGCATTAGCTCCAATAATATGGACAACTAACCCATTTTGGTTAAGGCATTAACCCCATTTAGTCTCATGACCAAATACATGTTAAGGGAAGGCATGTTGTACATGTGCTTACATCTGTTAATAAGGTTCGTATCACGATTTATGATGGGAAGACAATAAATCGCCTTAATATTGTTGTGAGGATTTTATTGATGCTACTGGTCTCATCCTAGTCTAGATCTTATATGATGGATATGACTATGAAAATAATAATTTCGGGCTATTTAGAATTATTAAATCTAAGGGAGCATGCTCGGGACTGGTAAATCATAATCATTCCATTATACCAAGACTCCACATAGCATGTAAAACAAACAAGGTGCATGTTTAAATCATTGCACCTATGTCTGCAAGTTTTAATTTAACAACTTAAACCACGTCTATAAAATCGTATATGGAATCTAATTCCATACTAGAAATTGACTAACTCATAAATGTCCCTTGGGAACTTTTAAATCTAATATCGATGGAGATTTCTAGGTAAGAGAGTCCCCCTTAAAGTGAATGAGCAGCCAAGTCCAATCCTTGCCAAAATAAACACCGGTACTTCGATTCATTGTACCACAAACAACTATGACTTAAAGATTTCATTCTTTAATTGAGTCAAGTATGAGACGACCCTCGATTAAAGCATTTACACGTGTGGTAAAATATTGCTAATTTATATGATAATCCTTTAAACTAAGTTTGAGCAAAACCTTAATCTAGTTATCACATCATTTTCTATAACGGGAATTGAAACCTAAGTCATGTAGCATACTTTAATCAATTCATAGAAAATATCATTTTTAACATATTATAATCAATCATGAATAGAATAAGGCAAGCTTTGATACAACTTGTTGGTTAATCAAGATAGTAATTAAACATGGAACATTGTAAGGCAGAATTTCAAAACTTAAAATTAACCTAAAGGATCCCCTAAGCATACCATGATTGATATAATTTAAGTTAAAACATTCCATAGATGCTAATTGGTTCATAAAACTTATAAACGAAATGTAGCATCTAAGTTTCAAATGTTACTATTTGACGCGTGCTTCACTTCTTCTTTTGGTAGCGGCGTTCCCTTAAAGCAATTTGGTAGGACTTCGTTAGCATGAGCCTCCAAACTAGGATAGCCTCTATGATTGATCCACACAGATCTTCACCGACCAAAACCCTATAGAGGTAGAACCCATTAGTAAACAGCAGCTGCTAGACTACTTGAAGACCAACCTAAAAATATAAACTAAGAAGGCTCACTATAGAAAGAGTTTTCAAAAGAATTCTTTGTAGTTTAGAAAAACTCATGAAGGACCTCGAACAATGAATGAAGAAATAGATGTCGAACTCAGAGAGAAAGGCTAAGCTGAAGTGAGAAATAATGAGAACTAGAGGCCGATATATAGGGAAAAGGGGGAGTGTTTGACTCCACCTCAAAAACAAAGTGCGATAGGAATATTCCCATCCCACTAAGCAGGTTAGGCGTGCGGGTCACTTGGACCTGCAGGCTAACCTGCGGATCCTCTCACAAGGTAAGCCCTAGCGGGCTTGCCTTGTATCGCAAGCATGGTTACGGGCTGCCCACGCACAGCGCTAGCGATCTTGCGCTGTAAGCCCACACAAGCGCTGCAATGGGCAGTGCTTATGGGCTTGCTACTTGTTAGTGCGTGAGGGCTTATTCCATGCGCTAGGGCCCGCGAGCTTTTCATCTCGCGAGGCAGTTACTTAGGCCCCACACCAAACATCCTGTGTTTGTTTGGGGCCCACTCGCAATAGGAAAAATTCTCTTGGTCCGCTACGTGCAGTTTTCCGTGTTTTTCTCTTTATTTCCTTTAATTATTAATTTGGTCCAACCAATTAATAATTCTTCCAACAAATACGACAAAAAGATATTTTCGGCATAGACCTAATTTATAGGTTCTTTACTTAGTCCGTTAAATACCCCTTGTGTCACTTCAACAAGGGGCCCTAAGGTACATCTCCCATTATATCACTATATCAGGAGCGATAGATCCAATCTTGATTACTTGGCTTATAAATGAACAATCATCATTATACCTGTAATCACTATATCATCCTGATCACTAGGGTATGAATAAGTAGGACCCAAAGTATAACAACTACCGCATAAAGTAACCAATATCTCAGGTTTGAGGATATTCGTACTATTACTTCAATAAGACGTGACACCAACACATGGATATATTCATTTCCTAGTGTCTATCTTATTATGGTCTCCAGTGTATTACCTGAATACATTCATGTGTTAACATAAGGTACCACCTTCAGCTCGTGAGATTGGCTACTTGGATTCAATCCAAGGAGTAAGTCTATGCATGCTAGTTTGTCTACTTCATTGATGTCGATTTTAATGAACTTTGACTAGGGATATTTAGACTTTTCACACAAACATGTGCGTGTAGTTCTAACTCCATATAGCTCCCATCATGTCCTTGCACTTTCACTTTATGAAATATTCATGTACTTTATCTTATTATATCATTGTGTATATATACATACATAATAGGATATATATATAT
>CATIWQ010624192.1:0-10263 GCA_949673415.1 Euphorbia schlechtendalii | reverse complement strand
GAAGCTCCTAATAACGGCACACAGCCCGAAGCCGAAGCTCCTAAAAATGGCACAAGGCCCGAAGCCGAAGCTCCTAATAATGGCACAAAGCCCGAAGTCGAAGCTCCTGAAATCAGTAATCACAGTATCGGCACTAAGCCCCGGAGAGAAAGCTCCAATTGTTTGTACAGTACTGTACTCCCCTTTATTGGCGCCAATCTACCCGAACCCATTTTCTACTCGTTTACTAAGGGCAATATATATATAAAAGTCTTATAAATTCCAGTAAAAATTATCAAACATAATTCAACCCAAATTCAGTAATTAAGGAACATAATTCCTTAATTTTTACACAATAAATTCAATTAAACACATTAAATATTAGATTTCATATTTCCAAAAATTTCCAAATTTTGAGGCCCGACTTCCCCTGCATTTTTGTCCATTAAAAAGACTTCAAATCGAAAAAGTTTATTCTTAAAATACCTAGCCCTATGTTTCAGCTTTCCAATGGCACAAGAATCACAGAAATCCATTCGGTATAGCTCAAGTTATACTCAAAACACTTAACAGTGTGCAAACTGGAATTTTCCGAAAAACAGTTTTCATGAATCAACTTCAACCGAAATTTTCATGTAGAAGGAAGCTGAATCTCACAAAAGTTTCTCTGGAAAAATAAAATTCAGCTTCTTCTAATATCAATAGAGTCAAGAATCGCTCAATTTGGAGTAGTATAACATAAGAAAACATCAAAACAAAAACAGAGATACAATCAGAAATTTTCCATCAAAATCGAAAATTCGAAATTAGTGTACACAAACCTCTTTTAAGCTCTTCAATCGGTTTCTTCCACCTCTTTCCCTCTTCCACTACTGGTATTAGCCTCCTCTACAAAATCCATAATTTTCACAATCAAAATACTACTTGAATAAGCCTTATAATACCTTAAATATGCTTAATCTACCATGATCTATACTAATGGAACCTTAATTTCACTTACCCCCAATTCGGTTTACTATTCACCAAGAACTTGAAATCTGAAATTTCCTTCTTCTAGCCTTGATTCACTGAAATTGATGATGATGTATGGCTTGAGGATCGATTTCTAACAAGAATTCGAAATCGAAACGAAGAAATCGGAAATTTTTAAGGTTGGATGAATTTATAAGAAAAAGGAAGAAGAAGGAAGAAGGGGAATGCTGGATATGATTATACGCAGAAGAAGGAAGAAGGAATGATATAATTATAAAACTATTTGATGTGAAATTACCATTTTGCCCCCCAGTTCAATTATATTATATACTTATCACATTTTCTCGGTTAAACCGTCTTATAATCTCATAATTTAATTCCGTAAAAGATTAATATGCACAAACAATTATAAGCTCCCATAATAGCTTATATATCTTTTCTTGCATGAATTATAATTATAGAAATTTTCAGTCCCAAGATACATAGTTACGGTCAAAGTTTGACCCACGGTCAAACTTCGCTCCGTTTGACTATTACCGAACTTTAACATTTTCTCATCATTCCTTTAATATAGTAACAATATACCAATGTCGAAATTTATAAATTTTGGGGTGTTACAGTACCAAAGACTAAACTAATCTTCCAGTACATGTATGTTAGGTTTGCACCACAGAAACAAGGGTATTTTATTGGAATCAGGCCACTGATATACCTAGATGGCTGCCATCTGAAAATAAATATGGGAGGTCAATTGTTATGTGCAGTTGCAAAGGATGGCAATGATAACCTCTTTCCCATTGCCATGGCATGTGTTGACTCAAAGTGCAAGGAATCTTGGAAATGGTTCATTGATTTGCTATTTTCTGAATTTAGAAGACCATGTGAATTTGGATGGGTGTTTATATCAGACAAGCAAAAGGTACATTATTTGGTTTATGATAATTAACTTGCTTTTAATACCAATTGACTTGTTTTTATAATAATTTGCTTCCTAATTGACTTGGTAATTGACTTGCTATTTATGATAATTTACTTGCTATATTGACTTGGTAATTATGATAATTTACTTCCTAATTGACTTGGTAATGGTCTTTTTGTTTATGATAATTTACTTGCTATATTGACTTACTTCTACTTATGATGATAGTTGACTTGGTTTAGGTGACTTGTGGCTGCTCATGCTCAAAATGCTAATTCACTTGGTTTTTATGCCAATTTAATTGCTACTACTTCTGTTGATAATTAACTTGGTTTTAGGGGACTTGCTTCTACTCATGATCATAATTGACTTGGTTTTAGGATAATGCATTTGCCATGTATGCTATTTATGCTAACTCTGCTTATGATAAGGATTTTTTCTTATGTTTTATAGGGAATGGAACATAGATTTTGTGTTAAGCACATGTATGATAATTTCAAAAAACTGTTCAAAGGTGAAGAATGTAGGGCCCATTTATGGGCGGCAGCAAGTGCTGGAACAGAGAAGTTGTTTTTAGCAAGAATGAAAGCCCTGGAAAAGTTTGACAAGCATGCACATGATTGGGTAATGACTCACCTAGGACAAAGTGTGCTGATGTTCAAAACAACGATGCTGAGTCCTTCAACAAAGTGATCATTAAAGCTAGAGACATGCCTATACTATTTATGTTTGAATGCATTATAAATTTTTTTATGAAAAGGCATCATAAAAAATTGAATGGAATGAAGAAATACAAGGGCTCTATCTGTCCTCGAATCTAGGATAAGTTAGAGAAGGTTAAGGCATACAGAAGGAACTGCTTTTGTACTCCAGCATCAGATAATTAATATGAAGTTGTGTCTGCTATTAGCCAGATTCATGTTAACATTGCTCAGAGAAATTGTACTTGTCGCATGTGGCAACTCACTAGCATTCCCTGTATGCATGTTGTAGTTGATATATATGCTAACAGAGAAGAGGCTGAGAAGTATGTAGACAACTACTTCTCTAAAGCAACATACCTAGAAGTGTATAACCACTGGTACAAGCTAGTGCCATCCAAAGAAGAGTGAGAAAGAACATATTACCAGGATATCCATCCTTGGATTGTAAAGAAACCAGTTGGCAGGCCTAGAAAGAAGAGAATTTGCACTACCGATGAACCTAGAAATCCTAATAAGAGCTCCAAGGCATGAGGCTTTGTTTTGTGTGGAAAATACAAGCAACAATGTCACAATGCAAGAAGAATCAATGCTAACTTGATTGGGGAGACAGCTTGGCAAGCTAGGAAGAGAAAGGAAGCTCAGAAGAGGGCGGCTCAAAATGTAAGTTTTGTTTAGTGTAAACCTTGTTTAAAAAACATGCTTTTGTATCTAATTTCAAAATTTATAAATTTTGCAGACAACTGCAGGGAATCCATCAACTGAAAATGCAAGTGCTAATGAAGTAACTAGCACTAATACACTTTATCAATGTCATTTCTGAGTTATAATGCTAGTAAACTGAATTTTTTTGGTTATAATACAATTTAGGAGTTATGTTGCAGCTTTGTCACTACAAGTAAACTTTGTCTCTACAACTGCACTTTCTTAGTTATAATGCTTTTAAACTGCAATTTCTTAGTTATAATGGTTGTAAACTACAATTTGTTATAATGGTTGTAAATTGTAATTTGTGAGTTATGTTGTAACTTTGTCACTAGAATTTCTGAGTTGTTTCACTTGGCTTTTATGACTTGCTGATTCTGATAATTTACTTCCTTATTCAGTTGGATGGTATTTTTATGTTAATTACTTGCAAGTAAACTGATAACGGAAGTAATCGTTGGGTTTCGCCATTTCTAGCAAAATGCACCAACTCATGCCACAAGTTCTAGGACAAGGGGGATAAAAAGTGTTAGGCCTAGAGCAACTCTACAAGCATCAACTTCTAGGCCTTGAGCAACTCCACAAGCATCAACTGCTAGGCCTAAAGCAATTTCACAAATTTTAGCAGTTGAAATTTCTCAACAAGTAAGTACAAATAATATTAGGTTGAAATATGCACTAATTGTGATCAAGTCATAACTATTGTTAAGTTCAAATTTTAGGTATATTGTTAAGTTAAACAAGGATTTCAGCACCATTCTTTTCTAGCATATCATTTGCAGCAACATCCACCTAGTTAGGCCATACAATCTAGGAGAAAGGGGATAAAAACTGCATCAACTGGTGGCCAACAACAACTTCATCAACTCCAGCAAACTCAGTGGCTCAAGGGGTAAGTTGATGTAACCATGAATTGGTTTTAAGTTGAAATTAATATGTTGTTAAATAAGTATGTAATTTGTTATTGTAGCAGAATGTATCAACTCCAACACTACTGAGCCAACTGTAAAAGACAACCTGTAGGTGTTACTTCCTCCACTACTGCTTTTAGAATTCCCAACAGAGCATCTAATTTAGCATAGATGGCAATGAGGATGGGAAACCTCAAACAAAAGACATCAAAGTAGTTTGATTCCAGTTCATATTTTATCACTAATATGTGTTTTGCTGGTTTCACAGTGTACACGTGTTTTTTTATGGATGTAAATCATTTTGTGGTTTGGCTAAAACATTGCCATTTTACTTTGGCTACAACATTACCATTTTGCTTTGGCTGCAACATAGTCAATTTTTGTATAGGTTTTGGATGAAACAATGCCACATTTTGTATATCCCATGGCTAAAACTTGTCATTCTTTTATATAAGTGTTCGCTATATACTTGCCACTTGCCAATTTGCCAATATAAATGCCATTTCTTTATTTATATGTTCTTTACATTTAGCAGTATCATGATATTACTCACTTTCTGCAACAATTTATCAATTATTTTACACTAACAACATCATTGACTAACAATTAAGATAACCAAAACAAAGCTTTTCACATTAACATTGCTAACCATCAAAATGATACAAACAACCATCATTCATGCCAAATATAATTTTCCATCCATAATTACATTACTGCTAAAACTACTGATAGAATGCAAACAATGCACAAGTAGGATAAAGATGGTAACAATCAGCCCACATTTCCTTGTCCGTAGCCTTTTTCCTTCCACAACTGATTTCAATTTCAGTATTTCCTCATCCTTCTTCATGGCTAATTCGACAACATTGGTTAATTCTTCCTCTAATTTTTCAAGCTTCAATTGAACTGAAACCAACTCAATTATTTTCGCTTCTAGAATTGGCTAAGTCAAGAAAGTCAAAGTTATTACATGCATCATTTTCACCATACCTTGCACACACATAGAATTTCCGCCTAGAGTTTTTGTTTGTCCCAGCCATTTTCACACGAACAAATAACCCGCAATAACATCTAATCTTGCATTGTTAGTTCCTCTGCAGACCCTTTGATGGTGAAGAATAAGAGGATGATGAACTCACAATTAGGTTTTCTGCAAATTCGAATTTGTAGCGATTGGTGATGCAAAACGTAAGAAGAAAGGTGCAATTTGACAAGCCCCTCAAGAGGCTGTTGAAATCTGAAGAAATCGAAGAGGAGATGTGGAGATTTTGTTGTTGATCGAGGAAAGGTGAACAGAAAAAATGGGTTTGTCCGTGAAAAATTTCCTTTTATAGTGGGTCATAAAGGTAAGTTTCCGGTTATGTCCCTTGCCACGTCATCATTTTTTACGGGATGAGTAAAAATGCAACGTGTCACTAACGATGACATTTCACAAACCCCTTTTTATGACCTGAAATGTCATAGACCCTAAATAAAAAAAAAGCTCAAACTACATTGTACTTTTTAAAGTTTACCTAATAATAATATTCAAATCTCATCGAAAAATAAAAAAGTGACTAGTAATTCATAAACGACAAGGATAGTGACCGTTTTCACTTTTCCATTTGTGTATAAACTAATTCGAAATCCTTTTGGACTATTGTTTCCCTTTTCAAACTTCTCATTTTATAATAATATATAAACTTCACAAATGACCATTCCAGATGCAAAACATATTTTCTCTGCTCAATATTATAATAGTTAAAAGAGAGAAAATACATATAAGTTTTTTTATAAGACCTTTGGTTTCAAATGTTAAAGAAATATAATTGAATAATACCATACTATGTTATATTAAGTAATTCGCTAAACTATTATTTTTTGACTGAAGAAAAATGTCATTAAATCAATTACAGACGATTATAGCTCTAATTAAAGGTGGATAAGAACTAATCCGAGTCCCCTTACTTGTCGAAAAACCTGCTGCTTTAACTAATAAATGCGCAGCTTGGTTCGCTTCACGACAAACATAAACCAAATGAAAAGAACGAATATATTTCATAAGGTCTAAACAATCATTAAAAACAAAGCCAATAGGAGAATGAAAATAAGTTTTATTGTTCAAAGCATGCACCACATTAATTGTGTCAGATTCCAAGATGACATTGTCGAAACCTTTATCTTTTAATCAACTGATTGCTTCTCTACAACTCATAATCTCTGCAAATTATTGAATATATTATTCTTCAAAAAAGCCACGAAGTAACTTAGAAATTAGAATGAAGTGATGCAAAAGTGCATAAAGATATGAATAAGTTTGAGAAATAAAAGTATGTAATAATGCATCTAACCCAAGCATTGAAAACGTTCAGATTATCAAACATTATAGCTTCAATGATTGAGGCAAAAAGAAACTTAAAATTATTTTAATTGCTTTATTAGTTCTACACTTCTACTAGACTGCTAATAATAACTCATTACAATGAGGGTTTAGGGATGATATGGAGCAGTATCAACAAATAAATTTTTGTTTTGATTACGGATTGTAACGTTCGTTAATTAAGTGAACTTAAAAGTTTCGAATTCCACCCCAACATTGTAGGAGAAAACAAGTTCGTGGATCTTGCTTCCTACTAAAACAGTAAATGTGACTCATTAGAGCGAAAAATGTATTCTCAAACTTTTTCTTTGCTACGTATATCAAGTTCAAAAATTTCCATACTCGTTAAAAATAAATAATATGCAATTTTGTTGTCAAAGTAAAGCACAACTAAATATTTCATATGATATTACAAACAAAATTCGTATAAAAACATTTCTGAAAACAATTATAAAAAGCTAAAACTTAAGCTTAATAAATTGTTAAATATCAAATTAAATGCCAGTTCTATTTATTTCAAATTAAACTAAAATTGGATTACAAGTATTCGTTTATATTTTTTTATTACAAATTAGTTGCAATTATTTTAATATATTTTTAAAGTTTAATGTTTATTGTTATAAAGCGTAACTAGGGAATTTAAAGGTTTGAGGCTGGATTCTGTTATCTTCCTTCGTATGCGCCGTGTGAAATTTCTAACCGCAGATTCTCATCGTCAATTGTAGCGAATAATCTTATAAATAACGAAATTGACAATTTGGAACCCTAGTCCTGTTAAACTTAAAAATTCAGTATTCGTTATTCAAAATTTTAAAAAGGTGCTGATTCCAATGTATTCTATATCAGTGTATAAAATGAATACATAATAAAATAAAAATAATACTCTATCAATATGAAGATTTGAGAGAGAGAGAGGGAGAGTTACAGAGGGGCGAACTGAAACCCGACCCGTCTCACCACCATCGTCATCATCTTCAATTCAACTCTCTCTCCAATTTATTTCGCCTTTTCAATTCCTTTCATTAATGGCTTCCACACCGTGAAATCAATTCAATCCTTTCACGTGTTTCTCTTTTGATTAATTATTGATTGATTATTCGGGGTATCAGAGGTCGTTGTTACAGTTGTATCAAACTTACCCACCCGTCCTTTTTTCCCCTTTCTGGATCTATCTCTACATCTCTATTTATGCTAGATCTTCTCTTTTCACTATACTAATCTTCCCCCTTTTCTCACCTCCCCAAAGAATGAGCTCTGAATCTCCCCAACCGGCGGTCGATGGAGTCCAGATCAGGCAGTCTCGTCGATTGCCTGATTTTCTGCAGAGTGTCAATCTGAAGTACGTTAAATTAGGTTATCATTATCTTATGACTCACTTATTGACTCTCTGTTTGATCCCTTTAATGGCGGTCATTTTTGTCGAAGCTTCTCAATTGAATCTGGACGATGTTCGTCAGTTATGGCTTCAATTGCAGTACAATCTTCTTAGCGTCGTGGTCTGCTCTGTTTTCCTTGTTTGCGGATGTACGGTCTACATCATGACTCGACCTAGATCTGTTTATCTTGTAGATTATGCTTGTTATAAGCCTCCCGCTCATCTCCAGGTCAAGTATCAGCAATTCATGGAGCATTCCAAGCTCACTGGCGATTTCGACGAATCTTCGTTGGAATTTCAGCGGAAAATTCTGGAACGATCTGGCCTTGGTGAAGAAACTTATGTTCCAGAAGCTATGCATTTCATTCCACCGAGGCCATCAATGGCTGCAGCAAGGGAAGAGGCGGAGCAGGTTATGTTTGGTGCATTGGATAACTTATTCGCGAATACCAATATCAAACCCAAGGATATCGGTATTCTTGTCGTGAATTGCAGTTTATTTAACCCTACTCCTTCGCTTTCTGCTATGATTGTTAACAAGTACAAACTGAGGGGAAATATCTTGAGCTACAATCTTGGTGGAATGGGTTGTAGCGCTGGGGTCATATCTATAGGTCTCGCCAAAGATTTACTGCAAATTCACAGGAACACTTACGCTGTAGTAGTCAGTACTGAAAACATCACACAAAATTGGTACTTTGGGAACAAGAAATCAATGCTAATCCCCAACTGTTTGTTTCGAGTCGGGGGTGCTGCCGTTTTGCTGTCGAACAAATCAGCCGATAAAAGGCGGGCCAAGTATAAACTGGTCCATGTAGTCAGAACCCACAAAGGCGCCGACGATAAGGCATTCAGGTGCGTTTACCAGGAGCAAGACGATGCTGGCAAAACCGGGGTTTCGTTATCCAAAGATTTGATGGCAATCGCTGGCGGAGCACTTAAAACAAACATCACCACTTTAGGTCCTTTGGTTCTCCCTATCAGTGAGCAACTTCTGTTCTTCGCAACATTGGTTTCCAAGAAACTGTTCAATTCCAAGGTGAAGCCTTATATTCCCGATTTTAAGCTCGCCTTCGAACATTTCTGCATCCACGCTGGCGGAAGGGCTGTAATCGATGAGCTCGAGAAGAATCTGCAGCTTCTGCCCGCTCATGTGGAGGCTTCGAGAATGACTCTGCATCGATTCGGCAACACATCGTCGAGCTCGATATGGTACGAGCTGGCGTACACCGAGGCGAAGGGCAGGATGAGGAGGGGGAATCGGGTGTGGCAGATTGCGTTTGGAAGCGGGTTTAAGTGTAACAGCGCGGTGTGGCAGGCTATGAGGAATGTTAAGGCGTCGGCCAATAATCCGTGGGATGATTGCATTGACAGGTACCCTGTTGAGTTAGTTCTGTAGTTTTGCATACAGTTTGGTTAGAGACTTGTGGGGGGTTTTTCTGCAAATTTTTAGAATGACAGCCAATTGCTCTGTTATTGTGTTCTGGCCTGTTTATATTTGTTTTTTTTATCTTCTGGGTCAGATCTTGTATGATTTCGTCTTGCGTTTCATGAACAATTTGAGTTACGTTAATGCTGAATCTAATTTCTTGCCTTGTCTTCTCTTTCTTTTAATGCTCTAGAAAAGATTAATCAATCCTTGTGTAACTGCTGTTTTTTTTCCTGGTAATTGAGGTTCTTGATTTTGCTTTCTAGTTTCTAACCTATGATTTGCAGTTGCTAGTTAAAGTTGATGCAGTAGTGTCCATGATTGGATTTTCATGTCGAAGTTAATTATTTGATTTGGTTCTAGTTTTTTTGTCATTAAGATTTTTCGCTATAAAGATGAACTTTCCGAGATATTTCCGGCTTAAAAATGACTCACTTGAATATCTGTAGTTGGCAGTTACTAATTTTCTCCACCTAGAACATAACTTATCTTCTGCAACATGAGTTTTAGACGGTTTTAGTGTTGATTTTCGTTACTTACCAATTTTGTTGCAGATATGTTTTTTTTACACTCATTTTTGCTGGTTAACATAGAATTCAGGGCATAATTTTGTCTCAAATGAGAGATTAAGTATTCAAGATCGATGTTTAACCATCACTTGACTAAGGTATCTAGGAATTTTGCTTTTCTGAAATGTCTTTGAAGGACATTTTAGTCTTATGGTGCGAAAACATCCACTTCAATTAGTGTATTTCACTGCATTTTTATCCAGTTCTTGAGAAGAGCTAAGACTGTTTGGCCTTCTTCTGTAAAAGGGGGAACTAGTAATTGGCTTGTGAAAACTTTGATAGGAAAGGATGCTTTTGCTTTTTTATTATTTTTAACGCTTGTTATATGTAGCAATTTTGACCAC
>CATIWQ010623972.1:0-10790 GCA_949673415.1 Euphorbia schlechtendalii | reverse complement strand
AAGAACGCTAAAACGAGATGAAGGAGGAGGAGGCGCCGTAGAAAAATTGATCGATTTGAAGAGAGGAAAGTGAGAGGGTTTTTGTGTTAGACGAGAAAGCTGAGAGGAGAACAGAGGAGTATTTGTTTTATGGCTAAATTTAATTGATTGTATTTTATTTCATCCATTTGAAATTTGGGGCTTGGATTCCCGCCCCAATTTTAACACTTTTTTCCAACACTTTTATAATTCTAAGAATTGTGTTACTATTGGCAGGTTTTGTCAACATTAACAAATAAGTGTTGGCACAAGTCAATTTCCAATATTAAAATGGCAACACTTTAATGCCAACACTTGGGTTTTTAGTTGGCATAGCCCATATATGGTGTAGTGAAACAAAATATTATACTGTCATTCTAATTTTAATAATATGATATAAATTTTCATCTCTTTTTGAAATTTTTCCTGTTTTTTCCACTAAGGAAATAAATTGACAAATTGTTCATTATGAATCTTTTTAAAGATTGCAAAAGTCTTAATAACTCGATTTTTCTCCGTTATCGTGAGAATCTTGATTTTAACTTATTTCAATCTCGTGTTAAAGTAAATCCGAGCTACAGGAAAGTTTGCCTACCTTCGCCAGCTTCATCACTACGTGCCAAAAGAAGAGGCTACCATTCAATCACACTAACAACCAAGCAACCGAAATCACTGACATCAGCAGAGGAATGACAACTCAACAATTCATTATAACATATTTCCTAGCTTGTTAACATTGTTGAAAGTTTTGAAGATCCAAAGGAAAAAGGTACTAGATTCGTTTCTAATCCAGAATTCACTGGCAGGGAGCGATAACTTCTCACATTGAAGAATTCCTTGGTTAGAGCTGTAACATCTAAGGACAAACAACATTATTGTGAAGAAGATAGTGAAGAACTAGAAGAAGACACAAACCCTTACAAGAAATGGAAAAAGGAAGATTGTCTCGTTACTTCATAGATCTTGAACACTACTGATAGAGAATTAGTGGAAGTCTTCACATACACTCAAATGCCAAAGAATTATGGAGTGCTCTAAAACATAGGTTTTGAGAAATCAATGGTCCTCTCTTGTATAAACTGAAGAGAGATGTAATATGTTGGAGCAAGGAGATTTTCTGTGCTTCAGTATTTCAACACATTAAGAAGAATTGGATGAACTTTCTATGTTAAGGCCTATGCTTGGATTTAGACGTGGAACAACAAAGAGATGCGATTGCAATGCTTTCTCTAGAATTGCATATCAAGATCAGGAGGATCAAATGATGCAATTTTTTATGGGGCTTAATACTATGTATGATCATATTAAAGATCAAATTCTGTTGTTGGAGTCTTTCCCTAGCTTATGCAAACTCTACTAAATAATGTGCATAATAGAGAAGCAAAATAAGGTTTCAACTTCCAAATTCTTGGATATGGCCATCTACTCCACAATGAATCAATCAAATATGCAAAGAAATACTAGTATGCAGAAATCAAGCTATAATCCGCGTAAAAACAAATTTATCAAGGTTGACACAAGCCATCTAAAGAGTGATCATTGCAATGGAACCAAACACACAAGGGAGACTTTCTTTCAAATGGTAGGATATCCAGAATAATGGGATAAGCCAAAGGTAAAAGGTAGAGGATACCAAAATTCCTTTTTCTTATACTTATAACACTACTGTAGTGGAAAGTGGCTATACACAAGAGAAACATAAAGATGCTATGGATCAACAAATGATGAGCAAAGTGATTGAAGAAGTTTATCACAGGATGTAAAAGGAAAACAAATAATGCCAAATTCACCTATTCACTCATAGTCTGGAGATTTCAATGCCCGTATTGGATTCTCTAGTAAGTGTTCTCATTCTCCTTTTGCTTGGATTGTTAACAGTGGGTTTAGTTCCTACTAGGGATGGCAACGGGCCGGATCCGAACCTGGTCCAGCTTGGACCCGGTCCAGATCCGTTTGAATGTATTAGACCCAGATCCGACCCGGATCCGTTGGATCCATAATTTTAGTATCCAGATCCAGATCCAACGGATCCGAATCCATAAATGGATCCAAAATAGGTCCATGCAATTAACATTAAATTCATAGTTTCAGCTCTCATACTTGTACATTTCATCTTATTTTAAATAGTTTGCATGCTCATTTAATTAAGTTCATGTAATTGAACTTACGTGGATCTCAAATAATATTAACTATTCAATATTTTCAAGGTAAATAATAAATAAAATAGTACAATTAATCTTTAATTACGGATCCGGGTCCGGGTTTAATTGTAAAATCTGGACCCGGATCCCTATCCATTTTCTTGGACCCGGATTCGACCCGGATCCGACGGATCTATAAAATTAAGATCCAGATACTAAAAAACGGATCCGAATCCACAGATCCGAACCGGGTTTAGGATCCGTGCCATCCCTAGTTCCTACATTTGTTACCAAAGAATTATGTTTGATGAGCTAAGATAAATTGGAAGATTTCATTCAGTACATTTACTTGATGGAAGTAATAAACATATACAGTATATAGGTAAGATCAAGTTAACGGATAATTGCTTGATATGCCTTTTGTTCTTGGTTTTTAGTACAATCTCTTGTCAGTAGGAAAATTGTCAATAGATAACAACATTGAAGTGATTTTTTGTGCAAATTATTGCTATCTACAGGATCAAAACTCTAAAACTATAACAATTGTTGCTTGGTTGGTGAATAGATTGTACCTGATGGACTAAAGTTCTTTTTGATCTAGGAGTGATTGATTCAATTTCGTTCTGTAATTCAGTTTCAATAAAATGTAAAGACCAGAAAATGGACATATGGCATATGAAACTCGACCATTCTTCATTTGAAAGTCTTAGTCACATTTCCAATATTGAAGTGCATTGTAATTCATTTGATTGTGAAATATGCCCTCAGGCAAAACACCATAGGCTTCCTTAAAATAAAAGTAGAATTTCTTCAATTCATAAACTGAAAATGATACATGTTGATCTTTAGGGACCATATAGACAAGTTTCATTGTCCAATGCATCCTATTTTTTTTATAATAGTAGATGATTTTTTAGGGTAACATGGATTTATCAACTTAAAAAGAAAGACGAGGTGCATTAGAAATTTTTGAATCTGGCTAAAACATAGTATAATGAAGTGTTCGAATTTTTCAAGAGTGATAACGGAGGGGAATTCTTGAATTATAGGTGCAACAAACTTTTTCATGACATGCATTATTCATCACAGAACTTGCAGTTACTCTCCACAGGTTAATGGAGTTGTGGAACACAAGCATAAAAATTTACTTGAGATTTCCAGGGCTATTGTGTTAAGTGTAAAATTACCAATCAAATTATAGGGAGAAGCTATATCATATGATGCAATCATTATCAAGTTCTTGCATACAAGACTTCTAGATTGGTCATCTCCATATGAAAAATTCTATGGAAACAAAACAAACTATTAAAAATTCTAAGTGTTTGGCTCTTCCCGTTTCTACAAAATCCTAACTGAAAAGGATAAATTTTCCCAAGCACGTAAATTCATCTTTGTAGGCTTCTCAAATGGCAAAAAAGGTTACAAGCTTTATGACATGCACTTAGGAAAAATCATCATATCCAAGAATGTGATTTTCACTCTAATGTAATTCTTTTTGTCGAATCCAGTTCAATATGTGTTCCAATCCTACCAAGTATCCCAAAAATTAGTGTCACTTATGCTGTCAATATCACAAAACATGTAGATATATGATTGCGCAGGTTTAGCAAAATTAAACATAGCCCAACCTGGATATTAGATTATGTCAACAATTCCATTTATGAAAGTCATTTTGCCTTTCTCACCCAAATTACATAGCTAAAGGAACAATCAAGCTATAGAGAAGTGATAACATTTAAGAAATGGATTCATGGTATGCAACAGGCCAACTCAATGTTTTTAAAGAAAAGGCCAACTCAATGTTTTTAAAGAAAATAATACATGGAAGATTGCACACTGCCTGCAAGAAAGAAGGCAATAACCAGCAAATGAGTTTACAAGAAAAAACATTTGCCTAATGGAGATATTGATAGGCACAAGACAAGATTGGTCGTCGAGGGGTGTAACCAAATATGTGGAGTTGATTACTCGTATTCTTTCAGCCAAGTACCAAAAGCAGCAACAATTAGGCTATTTTTTGGCTATTAGAGCAGCAGAATAGTGGCAAACCTAATATTTCCTACTACACTCAACAACCGAGCCAATATATGCAAGAGCCTTGGGAACACTATATGCAAGCTACACTTAGAGTCTTCATATACCTGCAGGGAACAAAGGGATGTGGTTTGTTTTACCCAGCTAATATAGAGTTAAAGTTATCATGGTATTGTGATTCGGACTAGGAGAGTTGCAAACTTAGTAGGAGATCATTGAATGGGTTTTGTTTATTTCTTGATGATTTATTAGTATCGTGGAAGACAAAGAAACAATACACTATAAGCAGATCTTTAACTGAAGTTAAGTATCTTAGCATGGCAAGCACCTGCTGTGAAATAAAGTGACTGATATATCTGCTACATGATTTGAACATTGATATTCAACTACCAATGAAACTACAATGTGATAGTCAATCAACAATTGTTATTGCTAAAAATCCAGTCACACATGAAGCATTTAGAGTTGGATTTGCACTTTGTTCAAGATTTGGTTGGTGATGAATTTGTTGTTACACCACATGTGTCAACACATTTTCAGCTTACAGGCTTATTCACCAAACCCAAAAGCAATCAATTCATGGTACCTATTCTAAAGGAAATGAATTTCTTGCATATGGGAGAAACTTTAGCTCGAGGGGGATGTAAAAGTGAATCCGAGCTTAAGGAAAGTTTGCCCAGCTTCACAAGCTTCATCACTCCGCGCCAAAACAAGTGACTACCATTCAATCACACTAACAACCAAACAACTGGAATCACTAACATCAACAAAGGAATGACAACTCAACAATTCAGTCACAACTGATTTTCTAGCTTGTTAACATTTGATGTAATCAGTTTAGTTCATTAACTTGGAATTTTCCTATCAATTCAATACAAATTTTTCTCTCTTCTTTCAACTCGAACATGAAGAAAGTACAAATTCAGATACATTCTAATTTCGTTTTTCAAAATACCCAATTAAACTGTGAGAGTATTTTTCATTCAGTGTGAAATTTAAGCAAAACATATGTTAGTTCATAAAAAAAAATACTGCTACCACTCATTTGGTTGACGGAATAGAATAGAATAGAATTGAAAATGGATGAGAATGATGATAAATGTGGTAGATTTTTTTATCTTGATCCCGATATTGGAGGGAATAGCTATTCCTAGTTAATATAGGAATCGTGGAATTGCTATTCCCTCATTTCAAAGAGAAATAATTATTTTACGATTCCTATAGTAAATAGGAATCGCTATTCCCTCCGATGTCGGTGTCAAGACAAAAACTCCGTCGCATTTGTCATCATTCTGATTCATTTTCTATTCTATTCCATTTCGCCAACAAATTACTAGAGTTTTTTTCATTTCATCGGTGAAAATAAGATATATTCATTGGCATAAAGAAACAGTCATTTGTTTTTGTCTCACATTATCATATATAAATATATAATTGGTATGTTAGACTAAAACATACAGTATTTTCGTGCGATTTATCTGTTTGGTTTTATAATTAGCATTTGAGACAAAAAAATTTCATAAATGAACAAACACCAATTTATTAATTACTTTTTTAATGAAACGAGATAGGAAAATTCAGAATTTATTTCTGATAACTCCTTCAAATTTGTGGATGTAATTAGTATTAACTTATTTATTTCTAATCCTGTAATCAACATTTAATTATTGTGCAGTACAAAGTGTACAGAATAACTGTATTTTGCAAGGCATAAACATGACCACGTAGACAAATTTAAAATTTATTTTGGCCACAACAATAACTTTATTAGAGTACATACACTGGCTCTCCCACCACTGATTCAGGCTCTAAAAAATAAAAGTTGTTATTATTATTATTATTATTATTATTATTATTATTATTATTAGTAACTGACGCTAGTCATTCCTTCTTTGAGTGAGTTTTATCGAACAGAATCCAATTCAAGATTTCTAGTAATATGCATTGAAGACCTTTTGTCCGACGGGTTTTGTGTCGGGTTCGGGTTGTTTTTTATCAGGTTTTTATTAAAAACGTCCATCTCACACTTTAAAATTTCGGATTCCGACTAAGCTTACAAGCTCATTCTCAAACCCAACCCATTTACATTAATTTTTTCTTATTGAACTTTTATGGATTAAATAGAAATTAAAAGAAAATTTGAATATAAACATGTCTAATTCTTACCTAAAATTACATTACTTAGTTTAACTCTTTGATATATGAATATAAAAATAAAAAACAAGTAATTAATAATATATAATAATTATTTATCGTGTCGGATTTGAGTATTTATATAAAAATCATATCCGGTTCATAGAAGTTCGGGTTTTAGAAGCTTGGACCGGACTTTGTAAAAAATGATAGGCTAAACCCTACGCATAAAAGCAGAATCGATTGGGTGGTTACCTTGACAAATGAACATGTCAATTAACTATACATATCTTCTGTGGCTTTTTAAAATATCATTGTTTTATTGTTGGTCTAATGTATCAGTGACTCATCTAGCTTATCTCATTTCATAAATTATCTCTTGAACTTTGAAAATAGTCACAAAACTTGATAAAAGTACATCACTTTGTCCCTTGAAACCTGCTAATCAATGTTAACCTCAGGTTAAAGAGAGAAAATCAGGATGTCATATTTATAAAGTTAAACCAGCCAAAATGGATCAGGTAGCTGGTGCACTTTTTGAAAATTCAAGGAGTTGCGGGACATTTCCAAATTTCATGAGCAGTGAAATGTAATAAGATGATACATTTAATTTTATAACTATGAACGATATGTATATAATTTTAAAATGTAAAAATATGAAACTTAAATTACTAATAAAAAATACTTATGTAATTTAACTAATTTTCTTATTCACAATTAACTGATTATTAATTAATTGATAACTGAAAAATTACTTATTTAATGAAAGTATAAAAAGTCAAGAGCCACAAATTTATATCCAATTTTATAGTTAAAGTAGTTTCTCATATTAATAATGAGAATGAGGTTTGATAAAAAAAAATGTTTTTCTATAAATATGGATGGTGAAAAGATTGGGTTTGAATTTTTCGGAAGTATGAATTGAATTATACTGAATGAAACTTTAATACATGTGTAGTACATGATATTGATAAAAATGAGAGGACAATTAAAGTAATTAATGGATGGACTTTCCGTTTCACCAGTCTCACAACTTTGAATCTAACAAAAAAAAGAATTTATTTTTTCTTTCACATGCAAAAAGAATTATATTTATTTTTTATATAAAAATTTTTTATTATTTGTTTTGCATAAAAAAGGTTTTATATTTATACTTTTATATACCTTTTCTTATACAAGTTTTTTCTTACATTTTCATGAAAACCTTACACCTGGTATAAGAGTGGCATAAAACCTTAACACAATTTTTTTTCTTTTATTTACACAATTACTTTTAAAATATATATCCACAAAAATATCGTTTGAACACCTTATATCATATTTAAAACTATGAAATGATGACCTTATGCGACCTGGTATAATAACTCTTATACCATGTATGAGAAAAAGTATGTAAAAACATCAATACGAAACATTTTTATGCAAAAAAAATAACAAATTTTTTATGTAAAAGTATGAATAAAATTCTTTTTCAATGCAAAAGGATAGTAATATTAGTTTTTGGCATAATACGTCAGGATGTGCCCCAAGTTGTCCCAGAAAACCTACTGCCTTTTTAAATTTTGGAAATGACCTCGTAGTGCATCGAATAACCCTTTCAACTCCACATGTCAACTTCTAGTTGGTTTGACTTTTGAAAGATGTCCTAAATCTAATTTTCTCTTACCAATCAAAGACTGACATGTGGCTTAAAAAGATCAAAGTAGTGCACTTTTTTAAGTTGAGGTAGTTACGGGGTCACTTTGAAAGTTCAGGGAGCAATACGTTTTTGGGGACAAGTTTAGACACCTCATGATGCATTAAACCTTAATTTTTTTTTACATTCCCACAAAAAAATCCCATAGTAAAAACTTAAATCATGTTCCTTCCTGTCCACACTTTAGAATTTCGGTGAGCTTAGTCTAGGGTTGGTCTTGCATGGTCTTTTCTATGGCTGACTGATAAACTATAATTGTTCTCATAAAAAAAAATTGGGTGTAGTTTATAGATTAAAAAAATCAAAATTTATTAATTACTTTTAAATTTATAATAGTAAACTTAAGAAACATATCATGTGATTTTACTTATTTTAAAAAACATGTCTTGTGAATTTTTTTTTTCTTAAAACATGCTTTGTGGTTTGTAATCATTAACAAAAGGAGGGAAAAAATATTTTTTCATCAAAAACAATAGTATTAGAGAAGGTATTTCAATCAATTTAATATTCCTATAATTTAACATATTATTTAAGAATTATACATCAAAATTTGAATACTTTTTGAAAATTCTATTTTTTATTATGATTTTTTAAAGTTGTCATACATTTAATTAAAAAAAATATTTATGCTTCTCAAAAAATTTACTAAATTTGACTATTAAGGTGTATTGTATTTTTATTAGTTAGGTTTCGAAATTTCTATTTAAATTTGATAAGATTACCCCTCTTTGTAACATAAATAAAAACTAGATTTTTTTTTCTAACGGTTACAAATCACATAATATGTTTTTCAAAATAAAAAATCCCACAAGACATATTCTGAAATGAGTGAAATCACAGAGTAGGGGTGAGCAAAACTCGGTTTGGTTCAAAAACCGAACATAACCAAAAACCAAAAGGGGGAAAAACTAAAACCAAACCGAATTGTTTTGGTTCGGTTTGGAATGAAACAATTTGGTTCGGTTTCCAGTTCAGTTTGGTTTTAAATCAATTTTATATTTTTTTAATTTATATTAAATTTTTTCCATATATTAATTTTTTTAACATGAAATGACTAAAAATCAATATAAATAAAATTTAACACATGTAACTTATTGTTAATTTGAAAAAAAAACTTAATTTTCAGGTATTAAATGTACTTTGAATATGAAAATAATCAGTAAATTAATTTAAATTAAATTTTTTCGGTTTTCGATTTTTAATCGAAAACAAATCTAAACCAATAACATAAATATATAAAACCGAACCGAATAATTTCCGTTTATTTCGGTTCGATTTTCGGGTGATTTGATTCGGTTTTCAGTTATTTTTGCTCACCCTACCATAAAGCATTTTTTTTTAAATTCAGCCAATTTATTATTACATATTTTATTTCATTTCTTCAATATCTTTAATAAGTAGTCTGAATTATTGTATTCGAAATTCAAAAAAGTTTAATAGGAAAATATAAAATAAGAAAGTTTATTTAAATATAATATATAAAGTTTTAATGCATTAAGACTTCTTGAACTTGTCAACTTTTGCCTGATATCACCGTAAATTTTTAGAAGTTCCAATCAACCTCCTGAAATTCGTAAAATTGTAATAATTTACCCATTTAATGACACATGTTAATTTGGTTGGTTTGATGGTTCAAAGATTTCGTTTAGTTGAATTTTCTTTATCCAACCAAAAATTGGCATGCGATATTGATGAGGCAAACTTATGCATTTTTACCAAGTTTAGAGGGTTAATAATTGAGAACTCTTTAAAGTTCAGGGTAGCATCAGGTGAAAGTTACTATGTTCATGGCAATCTTGCTGTATTGGGCCATATAAAAATATATAATATAGTTGAATACATCGGGAACCCCAAAACTTGCCCACAAACGCCATTTTCTTCCTTAACTTTTAAGAGTTTCAAATAACACCACGAACTTGCTAAAAGTGCACTAAATTTCCCATCAATGTCACATGTCACAATCAGATCAGAGAGTGAAGATTCAGAAAAATTGTATTTTTAAAAAGTCAAACCAACCAGAAACTGACACGTGACATTGAAGAGGATGAACTGATGCACTATTTAGAAGTTAAGGTGAGAAAATGAAGTTTGAGGGCGAGTACAGAAAAATCCAAATGCATCAAACCTATAATATATAACATTATTAAACATGCCGTCAAACTTAATATTTCTATATGAAACCAATTCCATTTCATAAAGCTTGAGCATGACTTTGCAAAAAGGCCGGGCCGTATGGGGTATGATCCATTTGAGAACAGTAAATAGCCATTTACGAACTTATTATTCCAAATGTAAGTAAAAAAAATCACACTGGTGGAGCTCAATATTAGATGGTGGTCAGAGCTAGACCAGTTCAGATCGGGTTACCCGTTTAGCCCTGTCCGGATCCGTTTTTATGGGTTGGGTTTGGACACATATTTTTTTAAAAAGCCTAGCCAGAGTCCGAACCCGTTGAAACCCTATATTTTATGGATCGGGCATGCTTTATGTATAAACACCTAAAACCGGCCAAAACCCCGATCCAATTAATATTTATATAAAATTATATATTTATGCATTATGTACAATAATTACTTTAATTTTTTATATTTTCACTTATTAAAATTTTTAATCTAAATACAATAATTTATACAAAAAAAATTGAATAGTTTAATAGAATTGTAATCTTACGTAAGGTAGAATTGTAATTACGTAAGTTTTACATGTATTTATATAAATTATTTATTTTTTATATATATTTAGTCAATGAAAATTTTAAAAGAAAAAAT
>CATIWQ010623946.1:0-20321 GCA_949673415.1 Euphorbia schlechtendalii | reverse complement strand
TTAAAATCTCTATAGGAATTTCTCTTGTGTAATTCATAAATGTGATAATCAAATATAATGAAGAGGTGGGGTTGTTATTTATGCTAATTATGAAACAAATCAACGTATATCATTCATTACTATTGATATGAATTTTTTGTTTAATATTTTATTATATTTAACTTTAGTTATGATTTACTTCTTATCCAAACTACAAAATTATTGAATTCAATTTTTGTAAATAAATGGAATATTTCAAATTAAATTAATATTTAAATTTTAAAACTATCGTAATTATATGCAAGTTTTTATTTAATATGTTGTGAATAGTTTTTTGTGTATTGAGTAATCTGTATAGTAACATTTATATGTTTAAATAGACCTATTCTTTTTTTTCAAAAGCCTGACTAGAGCTCAAACCCGTTAAAGTCCAAAGTCTTTTGCACCTGGCTTGGTTTTTGTATAAATACTTGAACCCAGACCAATGAATAATTAATTATATAATATCTATTTATGTATTATGTTTAAAAATTATTTTTATTTTTAAACTTTAACTCCTTGAATTTTTTTAACTCAAATACAATGACTGATAGTAAAATATTAAAGTGTGGACTGGACTGAGGTTTGGTTGATGATTTTTATAAAAACCAAAAAAACCCAAATCGTGCTCGCCCAAGTCCGTTTGATGAACATGTCTAGTTTAAATTATAAATCATGATTTTAGCCCTAGGCCATTTGCTGACCCTTTGAATATAGAAGGTCATGGATTTAAGTAGATATGTTCATGAACCTGGATACCCTAACCCTAACCCTAATTGACAAACAAGTATAGATATAGGTTCAAGTAAATTAATTTGTTTTCCAATCAGATTTTCCTAAAACTTATTAAAATACTAATATTTTTATAATTTTGTATTACACGTGATAAAAGTTAAAATACACTAATAACTCACATTTATTAAAATTTCACATTTTAAAGTTCAGGCTTTAAATACAGTATATTAACCGAAATAATATTGTGATGGTAAATGTAATGAATTTTGTATTACACAAAATTTAGTTAGAACAGATGACATATTATTTCCAAATTATTTTATAATAGATATCAAATATTCCCAAATATAATAGATAAACATTTTTCTACTAGAATGTATTGTAAATTATTCTACCATGCACCTGTACTCATTTATTCTTTATGCTCCCAAATAATAACTGTTAGATTAAATTACTCACTTTCTAACAAATGGTGCACATTATTCAAACACAAAGAATTATATATTTATTATTACACCCACTAACATTGTCATTTTTATTTTTGTAGGACCTAGTAAGGTGATAAAATAGGTCAGAGGGGGGGTGAATGACTCTTTTTCTGAGTTCACTGTATTCTTCAGAAGATTGCTTCTGAAGATTCTTCTGAGTAGTTACTCTTTACTTAGAATCCCCTTTTTTTATATTTAAGTGTTGTAGTTGCGTAATTAAATAAACACAAAAATAGACTAGAGTAAGGAAATATGCAAACAAGGATTTTATCCTGGTTCAGCCTTTGCCTAATCCAGTCCTTGGAATCTCTTGTCCAAGATTTACTTCACTAGTGGCTTTTCTTCTAGTGAAAAGCAAACCCTTTACAGCTTGAGACTAAAGTTCCTTCCAATAGTCTTGCCTATGATGAGCTATACCAATACAAGAGTACCGTCCTTCTGTATCTGAGGCTCTGAGCTTTGTCTCTCTTAAGTACCTTCCATATGAGATTTTCAAGCTCCCTCACACTAACTTACCCTCAGCATAGTGTGATTTACAATAGTTTATAGATAAACAATTTTTATGAGCTTCTGAACTTTGTTTCAGTTAGCTCAAGTACAAACAGATAAGATTTGAATGTTTGCTAGAAGAAGATTGCAAGTAGATTGAGAATTGGTTCACTTTTGAATTCTTTTATTAGTTTCAGCAACCTTCTTCAATGGCGGAAATCATCCTTTTATAGAGGGAGAGAATGTTTCCATTGATTTTTGGACCGTTACCAGGAATTCTGCCGTTATCTCCCAATCTTGTTTCCGTTAACAATCCGTTAGAGTAGCTTGTCCAACTCTGATCCGTGCCATGTTGTATCAGGTTGATTTCGGGGGTCCACCTTGTACGGTGGTTGCAGATGAGATTTGCAGAGAAATTCTTGTTCCTGATTTTGCAATTAATTTTGTCTTGTAGTAGACTTGGGGGCAAAGCGCGCGATGACATTAAATGCAAAGTCAGCTTTCTTAACTTTTAGCCTCAAAAAACTAAGTTATCCTTTGCAGTACATCAGAGGAACTTCTTAAGAATCTAAGTCTTGAGTGTTCTTATAAATTTCCAACGCCTTCAGAGATGTCACAGCTCTGCAGACGTGTTATGTGGCTTCTAAGGTAACTTGCTTCTGAACTCAGAACTTACAAAACTAATATATCTTCAGAATCTAACAATCTCCCTCATTTTGTTTGTTCTGAGTGAAATCAAGCACATGATGTACTTACTCCCTCATAATCTTATGCTTAGGTTTTGAGATTTGATTTAAAGCTATATGTAAGGAAGTAGAGTCAGTATAATGAAGAGTTGTACTCTGGAATGAAAGTAAAAAAATTTTATTGATCATGATGGGTTACAAAGTTTTTACAATAATGAATTCGATTACAATTTGTTTTTCTTTAAGAACTAAGATTTCATCTTGATTCTCCTCCTGCTGCTGATCTATCTCCATGGCGTTGCTTGAAGGTTTGTTGGAAATCATCAGCCTTTCCCATATCTCCTTGAAGTTGTGCTTTCTGTCTCCCTCCACTTAGTGCCAACAAGTTGAGAGATAATCTTCTGCTCATCAAGCGCAAAACTCTAGACAACTTCATAAATAGCTTTTGCATTTGCTTGAAGAGGAGGGACTATCTGCTGAATCAATCTTGCAGCCTTGCTGGGAACAGAAGGAAAGATGCTTTCAAGGATAACTTGGAGAGCCTTCTAATTCACTGAGTGTTAAGCCCATTCACCAGATATTGTAGGAATGTAACAATCTCACTATCATGTGAGAAGAAGGAATATAGAGATAAACCACCAAGCTGACTACTTAATCCATCAATGCTCTTCTGAAGTACCTGTAAAGTGCTTTCATTCCTTGCCACCATAATGTCTCTAGCTTCATTTGTGATCTTGGTAAGGGCAGTAGCATACTTCTCTATTTGTTCCTCTATTTCATCAACGGCTTCATTCTTCTGAGAAAAAGTGGTTTCAGTGATCTGCTTGTGAGCATCTTCAACATCCTTGAAGATATCAGACTTTAACTCTCTTTTAGAATCTGCAATAGCCTTAAGAGTTTCAGCCTTAGAATCATTTGTGTGCTTCAGCATCTCATCAAGACTACTTTGGATTTTCTCCTACTACCACAGATAGAAGGCATTCTAATTCTTGAGCACCTAGACTTCATTCTTCAGCCCCATGGAGAATTCTGTTGAAGTGCGCTCAATGGCAGTCCCCAGAGTAGATATGAAATCAGCTATCTACCTCTGGAGTACCTCTTTCACTCCATTGACTTCATCATGGATTATCTCCAAACCCTTTTCACCAATAACCATCAATCCGTTCAGCTTTTCCAGAGAATCTAAGATGTCCATGTAATTGCTAGGCCTAGTCTCCATGAGTGGCTGCAGATGTTGAATAAGTTCAGAGCAGATTTGTGATAGAAGTGGAATCGTGTCAGCCCTTTCCATTATTATCTGTGCTTGCTCAGAGATAAGAGCTACACTCTAGGCAAGTTGGCGGTTGAAGGGGGCAATCTTGATATCCACAATGGAGTCATTGGGTGAAGTGCCATTATGAGGAGATCATCAAGGGTCTTCCCAATGTGATGGAGAGAGTTCACAGGAACGAGAGCATTTAAGCTTCCTCCCTCAGCAAGATCTCCAACCATCCATCCCCTACTTCCAAGTGATTCATTTCCATAGATCCCTTGCTCTGCAGGTCTGGCGATAAGAGTCAAGGGGCTGTTTGGATCCGCCAGTTTCCTTAGGGACAGAGGGTAGTTGCTACTGCTGCTATTGTTGTTGCTATTGCTGCTGCTGAGTCTTGGACTCCCTCAAAATCTGGACTTCATCATCCTCACTTATATCCTCCAGCATAACTTCTTCATTCTTATTATCCTCCTCCCTTATATCCTCTAGCCTGATGTTATGCTTGGAAAATACTGAGCGGGCCAAGGCAACAAACTTATCAACAAGATCTGATGCTAATGGTTAAACACCCCCATTTAGCCACTAAAGTCCTTTGAGCTTCCTCCTTCTGAAGAGCTGATAGGAATGGGTCATCCTCTGGCAAATTCTCTTTCATTAGAGATTGCTTACCAACCTCTTTCTTTTCTTCAACTTTCTCCACCTTCTTCCCATCAGCCTTATCTTCTTTTTCTTCAACCTTGTTCTCCTTCTCAACAGGTTCATCTTTCTTGGCCTCAGCCTCAAGATCCTTAACTACCTCTTGAGCAACGGATGCTGCTACCACAAGAGGATCCTTATCATTGGATGTTGGAGATCCTTCTGGTGTAGACAAGAACGTCTATGGAGTTTTAAGATTGGTAATGAAGAGATGAGAGGGATCAAACATAGACTTTTGTTGATCCAAAGGGGGAGACTGCGGCTTCTTCTCCAATATGAAATTGGTTAGATTGGGTACCTTTGGAGGGACAGGACTTGGAGCTACTGGAAGAGCTCCTAGGAGTAAGTTAAAATCTATTCAGGTCCCCTCCAAGACTCTTCCATCCACCTCCTTAGAGTCATCCTCCTCGGTCTCAGAGATGCTCTTCTCCTTCATTTTGGCTATAAACTCCTCCGGAGCTACCATCTTCTTTCCTTCTGTCAGAGCCCTTTTCTCTGCTTCTTCAACCGCTATCCTTATATCTCCCATTGTTCCTTTACGAGGAACATGAGTAAACACCTCAACTATGCTTTGGTTGATGGCCCTAATCATGTCATCCTTCTGAGGATCATCCTCTGAGATGACAGTCTCGCCATAGGTTTTGGCTTTCTTCTTCTCCTTTTCCATCTCCTCTTCCTTCTCCTCTACCTCCTCGGCCTCATCTTCATTGGGAATGACCATATTGGGATCAAATTCTCCCCTCTTCCTCTTGGTTAGGATGCTGATAGGTTGACTATCTTCTTCATCATCTGAGCTATTCTTCTCCATAGGCCTAGGTACATACTAGAACTTGTTCATGGAATAGATAATTCCCTGAGCTTTTCCCTCAGTCACTTCAGTCAGAATTATCACTCCCTCAATAGCAAGTGCATTCCTTACTTTTGCTAATTCTGCTCCTCTTCGCCTTAAAAATCTCCTCCTATTTCAGCACAGGCTCCCTCTACCTCTTAGGGGAGACTTCCTCAACCCCTTTTGCATTTTCTCCCTTCTTAGTGGCTCTTAATTCCTTCTCCCTTCTGTTCTTCATCAAATCCTTCTTCAAAGCTTCTTCCCTATCCCACTTCATCCCAAAGTCTACCTTTTTATCGAAGGTTTCTTTCACAATCTTACTTCCCAAAGACCCATCCTCCTCTAAGCAGTCCATTCCACATGTTGCTACTATTCTACTGATGAGACCACCAAGTGTGCATTTGTGATTAAGCATATGCTGCATTATGATAACTGGCCGGTTGACCTTCTTCTTCTCCACCAAGTGCAATAAGATGCAGTGCTCATAACTTGAAACTGTGTTTGTGGAGTTCATCTTCTGAAGGAGAAGATGAACCATTATAAACTGCCATTACCTCGGCTCCTAAGGTATGTGAGTGCTAATCTTCTCACCAAACCAGCTTCTTAGCATAAAAGCCTTCCTGTTATAACTAATGGAATCTGCACATCCTCTTCTAAGAGCAACACCTTCATCTTTCAAGTTCAGGAGTTTTACCAAGAAGGCAGGAGTAATAGTGATCTCTGTACCTTTCACCACAGTTTTGAGCTCCTCCTCACTCACTGTGCATTTCTTCATGTTTTCGTAAAACTCACGAACTATTTTTGGGTAGGTTAGTTCTTTTAGTCTAATCCATGTATTGAAATGATGGAATTCTAGGGTTTCTTTGTAAGAGCTGGCTTGTATGAAGGATTCATCTCCAAGATATCTTTGAGAGATGATATTTGAGGGATTTAACCTGTATAGAATAGGTTCAAAGGTCTTTGGGGGGATTTTAATGATAACTTGTTCCTTGGAGCCTTCTTTTGATGATCTGGTTCTCTTGGGAGCCATTGTAGTGGGTAAGGTTCGAGAGAATTAGGGTTTTGAGTAGAAAGAATTTCTTAGAAAGCTTTTAGAGAGATGTTGCAATTTTGGTAAAGTATTTTTGTAGACGAACAGTCTTTACCTATTTATTAGAGTAGTTTAAAATGGATGGTTTGGTAATTTGCTGAGATATAACAGTAACATTTTCAGCATTTTTAGTTTAAACTATATAGGTAACCGTCAAGTACGTAACTGACTAAAGGATGTGAATAGTTTTAACCTAAAATTCCAGCTTGGGATTCAGGTTTTTGAATTTGGAAATATGGAGCAGTTCATGAGTTAAATCATCTGAGATATAGCATTGTGCTTATTTTCAAAGGATGATTGTTGCTTCTGAGACTAATTAGTTTTCTTAGTAATTGTACCATCTTCTGAGTAATGTTCACAATGGGTTACTCATACATATTTCTCTTCTGAGGAAAGCGAATTGATCTTTGCTCAGAGGTTTGGTGAAGATGTCCGCTCTTTGATCTTCAATAGAGATGTATACTAGCTTCACATCTTTCTTGAGAACATGATCTCTTATGAAGTGGTGTTTGATGTTGACATGCTTCATTCTGCTATGTTGTATAAGATTCTTTGACAGATCAATAGAACTTTTGTTATCGCAGAGGATCTCTATACACTTTAACTTAACTCTATAATCTTCTAGTTGCTGTTTAATCCACAGCACTTGAGCAACACAGCTTCTTGTAGCCATGTATTCAGCTTCTGTAGTAGATAGTGCTACTGAGGTCTATTTTTTACTGTACCGAGAGATAATACAATTGCCAAGAAAGTGACATCCACAAGTATTACTTTTTCGTTCTAGTTTACCTCTTCCATAGTCAGCATCTGTGAATCCCTTGAAAGAAAAATCCCCATTATTAAGATACCATAGGCCAGCTTCTATGATTTCGAATAGATGTCTCAGAATCCTTTTCACAGCACTCAGATGAGACTCTCTTAAGTCACTTTGATATCTTGCATAGTAGCATACTACATAGTGAATGTCAAGTCTGCTAGCTGTGAGGTACAAAAGAGATCCAATCATTCCTTTGAATAACTTTTGATCAATTTTCTTTCCTTCTGAGTCTTTGCTGAGTATAGTGTTGGAAGCCATGGGAGTTGACATCTCTCTTCCATTTTCCATACCAAATTTCTTCAGAATCTCCTTGGTATATTTGGATTGATTGATAAATACTCCATTTGAACTTTGTTTGATTTGCAGACCAAGAAAGAATGTTAATTCCCCCATCATAGACATCTCGAATTCATTCTTCATTTGTGAACTGAATTCTTCACACATCTTTTCTTCAGTAGCTCCAAAGATGATATCATCAGCATAGATTTGAACAAGTAGTATGTCCTTATTTCTTCTTCTAATGAATAACATGGTGTCTGTTTTACCTCTGACGTATCCTTTTGAGATAAGGAAACTTGTCATTCTCTCATACCAGGTTTTAGGGGCCTGCTTCAGACCGTAAAACGCCTTCTTCAATTTGTAGATGTGGCATGGATGCTTTGAATCTTCAAAGCCAGGAGGTTGCTTTACGTACACTTCTTTTGAGATAAATCCATTTAGGAAGGCACTTTTTACATCCATTTGATATAGCTTAAATCCCATATGAGATGCAAAAGCACAGAGAATTCGGATTGCTTCAAGTCTTACTATTGGAGCAAATGTCTCATCATAATCGATTCCCTCTTGTTGATTGTATCCTTGAGCTACTGGTCTAGCCTTGTTTCTGATCACATTCCCTTCTTCATCAAGCTTGTTTCTGAATACCCACTTAGTGCTAATGATGGATTTGTTCTTTGGCATTGGGACAAGATCCCAGACATCATTTCTGGTGAACTGATCTAGTTCTTCTTGCATGGCCATCATCCAACTTTCATCATGTTATGCATCTTCAAATTTCTTTGGTTCTTTGATAGAGATAAATGCTAGATGACTTATCATTCTGCTGAGTTGTCGTCTGGTAAGAACAGGATTCTGAGGTTCATCAAGGATCAGTCTTTCTGGATGGTCCTTCTTTGTTCTTGTTTCTCTGGGCAGATCATGATGAACAGGAGCCTCCTTTGCTTCCATTTATCTTTCTTCATCTTCATGTTCTGAGAATTTGATCTCAGATGGTTCATCCTTTGTTGAATTTTCTCCTTGGGTTGACTTAGAGGATTGTTTATGTGAGACAGAATCTTCATCTTCCACTGAGTTTCTTCTTTGTCCTACATGGTTAGTTTCATCGAAATCTACATGTACTGACTATTCTAATGTTGCTGTTCTTTTGACAAAGACTCTATAAGCTTTGCAATGTGTTGAGTAGCCAAGAAAAATTGCTTCATCTACCTTAGGATCAAATTTTCCTAGTTGTTCTTTATTTTTAAGAACAAAACAATTACACCCAAATGCTTTAAAGTACCCAATTTTAGGTTTTCTACCTTTCCAAATTTCATAGAGAGTTTTATCAATTACTAATCTAATGTTTACCCTATTCAATATGTAGCAAGCAGTATTGACTGCCTCTGCCCAAAAGTATTTGGGAAGGTTGTTGTCACTAAGCATAGACCTAGCCATTTCAACTAAGGTTTTGTTCTTTCTCTCAAAAACCCCATTTTGTTGGGGGGTGTGAGGAGCAGAGAAATTTTGCTCAATTCCTCTAGCGTCACAAAATCTAGCAAATAATTTATTTTCAAATTCTCTACCATGATCGCTTCTTATTTTAGAAAGAAGGACTCCTTGTTCAACTTCAATTCTATTACATAACCTATAGAAACCTTCATAGGCTTCATCCTTACTACTCATCAGAATAACCCATGTATATATGGAATAATCATCGACTATAACCAAGGTATATCTATGTACACCCATGCTCATGGGAAGAACAGGACCAAACAAGTCTAAATGAACTAATTCTAAGACTCTTTTAGTGGAAAAATCAGATTTAGATTTAAAGCTCTTCTTGAATTACTTTCTATACTGACATGCACTACACAAGTGATCCTTTTCGAAGTTTAAGCTTGGCAGACCCTCAAAAAGTTTCTGTTTGACTAATTTGGTCAACAAATTCATGTTAGCATGTCTTAACCTTCTGTGCCATAGCCATGATTCTTCTTCTTTAGTTATTAAGCAAATATCTTTCTCTGATTTATCATTTAAATTAATTATGAACACAATGTTAACTCTAGGAGCATATATTAAAGTTTTATTTGACTTACAGTCAACAACGGAGCATCCTTCTAAGTCAAAGATGACTTTTCTTCCTGGGTCACATAGTTGAACAACACTTAGAAGATTGAATTTTAAGCCATCAACAAGGGAGACTTCTTCAATTTTGATTTCTGATCCAATGGTTCCTTTGCCAATGATGTTTCCTTTCTTGTTATATCCAAAGCTCACATTTCCATATCTTTTGCGTTCCAATGAGATAAATGATGTTTCATATCCTATCATATGTTTTGAGCATCCACTATCTATATACCAAATTTGTTGACCTTCTGTGGACCTAAGACTAACCTGCAAAAGTAGATGGTTAGAATCTTCGAAAACACAATTTCCCTTAGGTTCGGGTGCATTATAAATTAGATCTGGCCAATCGTAAGAATCATAAAAACCATTCTTAAATCTACACATGGAAGTTATATGGTTTTTCTTTCTACAAAAGTTACAGAAGACCTTTACACTTTCTATGGCCTTTTCTTTCTGTAGAGTTCTGGGAGATGAGAAAAGATTAAAAGGTTCTTGAATTGGTTACCTCTGAGATATGACTCTTCTTCTGGCTTGTGGATTTCCCTGAGTCATCTTCTGATAACCTCCCTTTTGATGACTATTTACGTCATATCTATGTCCATACTCCTTATAGCTCCTTTGCCTTGGAGATGAAGATTCACCCTGATACACCCATTGAAGATTTTGCTTTTGAGAGGCATTTCTCTTCTAAGGATGCTTCTTTTCCTGAGAATGTTCCTTCTTCTAAGGGTGTTTCTTCTTTTGAGGAGACTCATTCTTCTGAGGTTCTGATTTTCCAGGCAGAGTTATCTTACCCAATATATGTCCCTCTACCAACATTACTCTTCTGCTGAGGTTAATAGCATTGACTCCTACCAGAACCAATCCTTTCTTAAGCATTTCTACCTCAGCTTCAAGCTCTTCTTCCCTTTTGTGAATAACTTTAGTAGAGTTATCTCTTGCTATATCTCGAATGCAGAAGTCTTCAAAATCTTCTTCCAAAAGTGTCATATGTTTCCTGTTCTTCTTAACCTGCTTATAGATTTATGTAAGTATTTGCATGATTTCATCAGGAATATTGAGTTTGGAATTTACCTCATCATTCACCTGAGATTTTTCTTCTAAAGATGAGACTTTCTCTATGCTGCTATGCCAGGATTCAACTATTGGGTACATATCATCTACAGCAATAAAGCATATCTGAGCAGTGTCTTCATTCTTAGAGGAATCTACAAAGCTTTCTTCTTCACTATCGATCCATATTACCACCATAGCTTTCTTTCCTTTGTCATTTCTTAGCCTTGGGCAGCTTGATTTAATATGTCCTTCTTGGTGACATTCAAAACAAGTTATAGGTTTTCTATTTTCACCTTTGATTTTCTCTTCAGTCCTTCTGAACTTGCTCTTCTTCTGGAAGTCTGACTTCTGAGGAAAATTTCCTTTCTTTTGAAACTTTTGAGGAGTCACTGAGTTCTTCCTCATGAATTTTTTTAATCTTCTGGCCAGCATGGCCATATCCTCAAAATCTTCTGATGAGCTCTCATCAACTTCTTCTGCTCACAAGATTCTTACCTTCTTTCCTTCAGACTTTGCCTTTTCTTTCTTCTGAAAATTCTACATAGAGATCTCATGAGTGATTAAGGAACCAATGAGTTCATCATACCTGTAAGTGGTGAGATCTTGAGCTTCTTCTATAGCAGTCTTCTTAGCCTGCCATTTCTCAGTTAGGCTTTTGAGAATCTTCTTCACTTGCTCCTCTTCTGAGAAGCTCTTTCCCAATCTTTTGAGCTCATTGATAATATTTGTGAATCTAGCATTCATGTTTGATATTGATTCTCCATCTTCCATTTTGAATAGTTCATAGAGTCACAGATTCTGATTAATTTTTGACTCTTTGACCTTATCTGTTCCTTCATAGGTTACTTTCAGCTTTTTCCAGATCTCCTTAGCATTCTCACATCCTAAAATTTTGTTAAATTCTGCAGCATCTAAGGAACAATGTAAAAAGTTAATGAAAGCTACATTACTTTGTAATTTCTTCATGTCAAAGTCATTATATTCATTTTCTGGTTTAGGAGAGACTACCCCATCTACAGTAGATGTAGGAATGTATGGACCATTGGCTGTAGCAAGCCATGCATACATATCCTGAGATAATATGAAATTTTTCATTCTGTTTTTCTAGAATGTGTAATTCTGTCCAAAGAACAGCGGGGGTCTGGACACAGATAACCCTTCTAGGGGTATTTGTGTGGTTATGTTTCCAGGTAAATGCTTCATACTATTTTAACCCATTTTAATCTTTTACTCTAGATTTGTTAAGTATGTTTTTGAGTTCCTGCTCTGATACCAATTATAGGACCTAGTAGGGTGATAAAATAGGTCAGAGGGAGGTGAATGACTCTTTTTCTGAGTTCACTGTATTCTTCAGAAGATTCTTCTGAGTAGTTACTCTTTACTCAAAACCCCCTTTTTTATATTTAAGAGTTTTAGTTGCGTAATTAAATAAACACAAAAATAGAGCAGAGTAAGGAAATATGCAAACAGGGATTTTATCCAGGTTCAGCCTCTGCCTAATCTAGTCCTTGAAATCTCTTGTCCAAGATTTAATTCACTAGTGGCTTTTCTTCTGGTGAAAAGCAAACCCTTTACAGCTTGAGACTAAAGTTCCTTCTAATAGTCTTGTCTATGATGAGCTATACCAATACAGGAGTACCATTCTTCTGTATCTGAGACTCTGAGATTCGTCTCTCTTAAGTACCTTATGAGATTATCAAGCTCTCTCACACTAACTTACCCTCAACTTAGTGTGATTTACAATAGTTTATAGATAAACAATTTTTATGAGCTTCTGAACTTTGTTTCAGTTAGCTCAAGTACAATTAGATAAGATTTGAATGTTTGCTAGAAGAAGAATGCAAGTAGATTGAGAATTGGTTCACTCTTGAATTCTTATGTTAGTTTCGGCAACCTTCTTCAATGGCGGAAATCATCCTTTTATAGAGGGAGAGAATGTTTCCGTTGATTTTTGGACCGTTGCCAAGAATTCTGTCGTTGTCTCCTAATCTTGTTTCCGTTAACAATCCGTTAGAGTAGCTCGTCTAACTCTGATCCGTGTCATGCTGTATCAGGTTGATTTCGGGGGCCCACTTTGTATGGTGGTTGCAGATGAGATTTGTAGAGAAATTCTTGTTCCTGATTTTGCAACAAATTTTGTCTTGTAGTAGACCTGGGGACAAAGCGCGCTGCGGCATTAAATGCAAAGTCAGCTTTCTTGATTTTTAGCGCTGAAAGACTAAGTTGTCCTTTGCAGTACATCAGAGGAACTTCTTAACTTAAGGTTCTAAGTCTTGAGTGTTCTTCTGAATTTTCAACTCCTTCTGAGATGTCACAGCTCTGCTGACGTGTTATGTGGCTTCTGAGGCAACTTGTTTCTGAACTCAGAACTTACAAAACTAATACATCTTCAGAATCCAAAATTTTTTTTATTAAATTATGACATAAGAAATAGTCATAACTACATTATACACAATGACGTTTAAAAATCATAATTAATTATCATAATAGTGACAAATACTATATAACGTCATAAAAATACATTGAATTACATGATAAAAACCGTATAACGTTGTTATAAAATATATTATATGATAAAATTAAATTTGTCACATTATTATTTCTCGAAAGATTACAATTTGAAACGTCATTAAAATATAATTTTTTATCATAACGATAGTGTTGTCAGTGTCAGTTTTATTTTTATCAAACTGTGACATAAAAAATAGTCATAACTACATTATATACAATGATGTATTAAAATCATACCCCCTCCATCCCAATTTAAATGGCATTTTAGAATTTTGCCCTAGAATTAAGAATTGATATAAAAAAGACTAAATTAACCCTTTATATTTATTACATTGACTAATTAAGTAATAATGAGTTATCTCCTCTTTAACCATATTTCCTTATATTTGATATCTACAGAATTTCATTCCAACTTAATTATGGGATTATATTAGAATTTTATTGTTATTAATTATTAGAGAGATGAAATAAATCCCTTGAAGATAGCAAAACTAATTTATTGTCATTTATTTAGATATATTTGAAAGAGAGATAAAATTAATTTCTTAAATATAAAAAATAAATTGGTTGTAATTAATAAGGGTAGAACTGGAAGAAAGAGGGAAAAAATCAACAAATGAAAATGATTTTAGGAAGAGATAACAAGGTTAAAAAGACATTTAAATTGGGACGAAGGGAGTAACTAATTATCAAAATAGTGACAAATACTATATAGCGTCATAAAAATAATTGCATTGCATGACAAAAACTTAATAATGTCACTGTGAAATATATTATATGGCAAAATCGAATGTATCGAATTATTGTTTCTCCAAAGATGACTATTTGAAATGTCATAATAATAATGTTCTATCATGATGATAGTGTTGTTACTGTCTTTTTTATTTTTATCAAATCGTGATGTAAAAAATAGTCATAGCTACATTATATACAATGACGTTTTAAAATCATAACTAATTATTAAATTAGTGACAAATATTACGTAGCGTCACAAAAATACATTGCATTACATGACAAAAACTTAATAACTTCGCTATAAAAAATATTATATGACAAAATTAAAGTTTTCACATTATTATTTCTCCAAAAATGACGATTTGTAACGTCATAATAATATTTTTTTTTCATGACAATAGTGTTGTCACTGTTTTTCTTATTTTCATCAAATTGTGACATAAAAAATGGTCATAACTATATTATATACAATAACGTTTTAATATCATAACTAATTATCAAAATGGTGACAAATATTATATAACGTCCTAAAAATACATGCATTACATGACAAAAACTTAATAACGTCGCTGTAAAATATGTTATATGACAATTAAATTTGTCACATTATTGTTTCTCTAAAATTGATGATTTAAAATGTCAAAAAAGAATAATTTTTTCATCATGACGATAATGTTATCACTAATTAACTTCACCTTGTCATAATAAGTATTTCCCTCCAAAATTGTTCTATAACTTTTTGCCTCCAAAATAAAAAGAGACGTTTTTCTTTTATCGTCACAAAATTATACAATTAGTGACAATATTTTATATTGAAAGACACAAAAATTTAATTTGTCATTAAAAAATAACAATCATGATGATTTTTATTATTTGTCACAATAACGCTACATAATATGACGAAATTATGTGCGTAGGGAATAAAACCGTCATGAAATGCATAATTTCTTGTAGCGCGTAGTTTGTGGATTCCAAATCTAGGTGACATGTGAAATAGAAGTTTTTTTTATGAACTGACAATAATTTTAAAAATAGACAATGTTTATTTATAAGATAAGAATAGTAGATTGTTTATTCTAATTAAAATTGTATCTATTATAGATAATGTCTATTTGGTTATCTACATCTAGACAATCAAATAGACATTATCTACAATTAATGATGATACACAGGTGCTATATCATGTAGGGAAGATGGGCTAGAAAAGCTACTAAAGATGCATTTTCAAATTTATTATCTATTTTTTCCTGTATGTCAAGATAATTTATGGAATAGACAAGCTACTGAAAGCATCTTTAGAAGTTTGTGGATTCCAAATCTAGGTGGCAATAGTCTTAAAAATAGACAATGTATATTTATAAGATAAGAATAATGTGGATTGTCTATTCCATTTTAAATTGTATCTATTGTCGATAATGTCTGTTTAGTTGTCTACTTCTAGACAATCAAATAGACATTTTCTAGAATTAATCACGAAACATAAGTACCGCATCACATAGGGACAATGGTCTAGACAGGCTACTAAAGATGCATTTTCAAATTGATTATCTATTCCTTCCTATGTGTCAAGACAATTTGTGGAATAGACAAGCAACTAAAGAAGCTCTAAAGATGCTCTTATTTCTCCCCTATTTAAATTATATTTTAGATTGAAATTTTTTTAAAGCATTGTACTTATTCACAATTTTGTATATTACCGATAATTTATAGTAAATGTTTTAACACTTACTTCGCGTTGATTGGGTAGTTGATGTCTTCGAGGTCTAAACGAGGTCTAAATGAGTTTGTATTTATTTATTTATTTGAAAAATATTTTAATTAATAGACATTTAAAACAAAAAATATATTATTTTATATAATTCATGCATATATAATTTCATTATAAAAAAAATATTTGTAAGTACTTCACCTTGAATTGAATTATCTCATGTCCTTTATTTTGTGGCTAAAAAATACATTTTCTTAGTTTGAGACTTCAAATGAGAGTTCTAGATTAAAACGATCTAATGTACATTATACATTGTCTGTTTGATGTAGTTGATGCACTTGTTAATACCTATTTGTGGTTGTTGATCTTTTTTATCTTCAAAATAAAAAGAAGTTGTAAGCGTTGGGTTACAACTAATGATGGATGCCGAAAACGCAAAATGAAAGTTATCTAAAATTTTGTCAAATGGGCCCTTAGTATTTTATTGAGTTTCCAATATAAAATTTTCTAAAATCCTGAATTCATTACTGCACAACACGATTTTTAAATTTTAATGCTCAATTGGGTGTCATTTGTTACCAATGAAAGATATGTGTTGATATTTCATCTTCGTAATTATATGCCCTTAAAGAGCGCCTCCTACCTTTGCCACTCACCCAAGTTCTTGCAACATAGCATTCCCTTCGATGTTTGTACTAGGCGAAGTAGGAAGGGATCTCGCGATAGATAAGATTTAACAACAAAGAGAAATCAGTAAAATTACGGCTTTACGCGATATAGTGATAATGAAATCCTTAAGTCTTATTGTTTTGCTCAAGAATAACAATCTTTCATTACGATCAGCCCAACCAAAGACTTCAAGCCCGACCCTGTCAGGCTAGATTTTGGAATTGGTATGACTGAACTAAGCTTAATGGAACAATATCTCGATCTCAATGAAGAATCAAAATTGGGATTCAAGCTGAGAAGAATCAATAAGATAGTGAGGCGTTAAGTAGAATGAAGGGAAATAAGGCTGAGAAACCCATTAACCAAAATAATGGCATAGTTTTTGTTGGACCTAGTAGGGTGTAAAATAGGTCAGAAGGGGGGTGAATGACTCTTATTTGAGTTCAATTTTAGTTTCAGAAGACAGCTACGTGTAGCTTCTGAAAGTACTTCTGAGTAAAAGTATTTTACTCAGAATCCCCCTTTTAAAGCTTTTAATGATTCAAATAAGCAATAAGTTGAACAAAATTAAAGCAGAGTATGAAAATTGTAAACAACGATTTTATCCTGGTTCATCCTCTGCCTAATCTAGTCCTTGGAAACTCCAGTCCAAGATTTAATCCATTAAGAACTCTTCTTTTGGTGAAGAGCAAACCCTTTACAATGCCTAGACTGAAGTACCCTCCTACAGTCTTTGCTTAAATGAGCTTTACCAATACAAAAGTTACTTCCAACTGTATCTAAGGATTAGAGCTTCTTATCTTCTTGAGTACCTTCCTCACAAGATTTCTAAGATCCCTCACACTAACTTACCCTTAGCTAGTGTATTACACAGGTTGTTTAGAATGAAAATGATGAGCTTCTGAACTTTTTTTCAGTTAGCTCGATTACAAATAAATAAGAATGAAGTGTTTGCGGTTTTTTATTACGAAGAAGATTGCAGTGAGAATTTGAGATTTGATTTCACTCTTAAGCTTTCAGTTGTTTCGGCAACCTTCTTCAATGGTGGAAATCATCCTTTTGTAGAGGGAGAGAATGTTTTCGTTGATCTTGGACTGTTGTAGAAATTCTTCCCGTTATCTCACATCCTTATTTTCGTTAAGAATCCGTTTGAGAGCCACGCCCAAGTTAGATCCGTGCCAAAACTGTCAGGAACTAAATGGGACCCACTTTTGTACGGTTGACTAAGAATATGCTTTGTGAAATGTCTTTTTTCCTGATTTCATAATAAATTTTGTCTTTATTCTGACTGAGATACAAAAGCGCGCGGTGGCATTTAATGCAAGATGAGCTTTCTTGACTTCTAGCACCAAAAGACTAAGATACCCTCTATTGGTCTTCAGAGGGGCTTCCTCATGACTCAGAGTTTTCAATTATCTTCTGAAGTCATGAGCTTCTAAGTTTCTTTGGTTCTTCTATCTTCTGGAGCATAACGGATCTTCTGAGTCATTATGTGCTTCTGAACTCAGAACCTTCAAAATAATAATTCACTGCTCAGAATCCAACAATCTCCCTCATTTTATTTATTCTGAGTGAACTTAAGCACATGATGAACCTGCTCCCTCATAATCATTAGCTAAGTTCTGAGATTATTCCATCTTCTTTTGAAAGTTTATCTTTTTCTTGCGATTATCTACAAGAAGATAGTACAATGCAAAGTTGTACTCAAAATAGAAGTAAAAACTTTTCATTAATTAGAATGAGTTACAAGTTTTTACAAAAGAAGCTATGCTATTACAAGAGTGGTTTTTCTTTAAGCGTAATAAACTCTTCTTGCTTCTCCTCTTGATTATCTATCTCCATGGTGCTTGAAGTGGAATCTGAAACCTTCCACCTTTCCCAGACTTCCTTGAAGCTATGCTTATCCTTCTCCCTCCACTTAGTGCCAACAAGCTGAGAAACAATCTTCTTCTCATCAAGCCCAAACTTTTAGATAACTTCTTGAATAGCATTTACATTTGCTTGAAGAGGAGGGATAATTTTCTAAATCAACCTTGTAGCCTTGCTTGGAACAGAGGGAAAGATGCTTTCAAGGATGACTTGTAAGGCCTTCTGATTCTAGATCCACTCAGTATTTTGCCCATTTTCCAAATGCTAAAGGAAGGGAACAATCTCAATGTCATGTGAGCAGAAGGAATGGAGAGATAAACAGCTAATTTGAGTACCCAAGGTATCAATACTTTTTTGAAGATCTTCTTATGTGCTAGTTCCCCTTGCAATCACTGTGTCCTTGGCTTCATAAATTACCTTAGTCAGCCCAGCAGCTATATTGGTAATAGCATCCTTAATTTCATCAGAGGCCTCATTCTTCTAAGAAAAGGTGATCTTAGTCACTTTTGTAGTAGTGCTATCAACAGCCTTGATGACTTTAGACCTCAGCTCCCTCCTAGAGTCCTTAATAGCCTTGAGAGTTTTTGCTTTAAATTCAGCTATAAACTTCATCATCTCTTCAAGACAATTTTGGATCCTTCCTTGCTGCCACATGCAGAGAACATTCTGCTTCCTTAGCTCCTTTATCTCCTCCTTCAGCCCCATGGAGTATTCAGTTTGGCACTTCTCAATGGCAATCCCGATAGTGGAGATTACATCCGATATTTTCCTTTGGGACAGCTCCTTCACCCCATTTACCTCATAGATAATTTCAAGACCATTTTCACCGATTTCCAGCTTCTCATTGAGGGCAGTCAACTCATCCCTTATATCAACATAGTTAGTAAGTCTTATCTTGATAAGTGTATAATTACACTTATTATCATGATAATTTTATACAATAAACACTATAGTTTGAATCATTTTCATACTTCATATAAAAGATTTCACGTGGTATGTAGTTATTTTTTATGCAAATGCAGATACAAGGTAAATCTTGGGAGTAAAATGATCAAAAGTAGAATTCTATGAAAATAGAGTGAAAAAGGTGTAAAAAGATGCGTGGAACTTAAAGATTTGGCTTAGGATCGAAGCTGTCAAAGGTCGGTGAAGTTACAAGGAGATTTCTGAAGAAAAATCCATTCACGGTCACGACAATCATTCGTGGTCACGACCTGGTCACTTCAGAATAGAAATCTGCCAACAAACGATTCACGGTTGTGAATCACATATCGCAGTTGTGACATGGATGGTTTTGTAGTATTATCTTCTTAACTACAAACCGCCAGATAAGCATGATCAACCACCATCAACCGCCATCAACTACCTAAGAAAAGACACTTATCAGGAGTTAACCATTCATGAAAAGGTACCTATCCATTATGTATTGAATCAAAGCCTCTCAACCAATCACATTGAAGAGATGCAATCTTTCACCAATGGATGTGACTCTTCGTTTGGATAGATGTAACCCTTCAAACTCTATAAATAGGGCTCCAATGCCAACCAATTTTGTATACCTTCAGTGCAATAAAGGAAGTGCAGAGAAAAAATGGTTAAATATAGTTTGTGTATAGTTAGATTCGCTATGTTCTTAAGTTTTAGCGAGAAAATGTTTAAGTGATTCGATTCCTTGTTTCGATCACTAGATTTCTCTACATATTCGAGCGATTATCGTATAAGTGTACTTGCAAATCACTTATCAATAAAATTTTTCATTCTTAAATATTCACTTGTTCGATATTCGCAAAGAATAGCATCCTAGCAAAGGTTCTGTATGGGCCGAGACCAAATTCAAAGTAGACGTAGGAATTGCGGGAATTGATGACTCCCATTAAAGAGTGGATACGGTTTGATCAACTTTAGCTTTCACTTGCATACCTTACAACTTCGCTTTGCTTTCTACTTATACTTTCTATTTCGAAGTTTATGACATGTCTATGTGTCATAATGCGTATTTCGTGCTAAGTCTTTTATGTTAATCAAGTTATATGCGTTGGCGTTAAGTTTAAGAGTAGTTTCGGGGTTAACAATATTGTGTATAATCACTAGATCTGTAATATAACGCTGTTTAGTGAGCCAACAATTTTGGAATGGTAACTTGCTAAATGTGGCTATGTGAGAGTGACCCGTACTAAGCATAGTATTGATGTTGTCCAGGTTTTCATAATTGTCTTATTTCGTTTGCGCTAGACTTAGAAAAGTTATTTCATGTGTTGCTTTGCGGTGAATCATTGAACATCTGAGTG
>CATIWQ010623899.1:0-27311 GCA_949673415.1 Euphorbia schlechtendalii | reverse complement strand
TATATTCAAATTTTGTGCTTTTTGATCCCTAGTTGCTATGGGGAACAAAGGACGAAATAATATAGATTCCTCCATTTAAGTGGTTCTCGCTTCTCCTTGTTCCTGTTTCTAACTCCTCCCCGGGTAGTTCCTAATGTTTGGCACTTTCCATGCGTCGTGGGTGCAACATCAACAAATTCGCTCATGATCAAGTTACAACCTAAAATATATGACTATATTATGTTAACTGTTCGTATTTCGTTCATTCCCATATGTATGCATGCATGTATGTATGTATGTATGTATATTTCAATTACAAAGGGGAGTTCTATTTTATCTAGGAAATTCAATTTGATTATAAGTGATGTACTACTATCACTTGATGCTATTACTTTCAATTATTTTAATAGTTTATGGGACACATGTCATTTATTCGGATTAAAGGTTCTCAAAACCCGGTCCTTGTTATAATGTTCGCTTGAGATGAGCTCCTTGAGCAAGCTATTCAAATTAATTATTCGACCAAATAACAACATCATCATATTCCAAATTTAAAAAGCAAAAGAACAAGTAACAAATAAATGAGCTAACACTGTCACTATGGTGAGTGTGGTCGCTACAAATAGAGAAAGAATATCTCTACGCTGCACTTCTCATGAGTCGAGATATACCCTTGAGTGGCCTTCTAGCATGTCAAAGAAAGCGACGATGTGATTTCTGTTATTATATACAGTTTAGTAGTATATAGTCAGGGATATATTTGTCATTGTATGTATTTAAACTCTTATAAATAATACAAGTAGACACAAACTCCATTATGTTTTAGAGTTCTCAAACCTAGACATATAGGTTCCATCTTGGTACCAGAGCGTTTTTGTGGCTAATCGTGAAATTTTTTTTTTGCGATCCTCAACTGCCACCGCTACCATGTCTACCACCGCAAATCCTGAAAATGCATTTTCAACCACTATTAGTCAGTCCAGTATGGAAACAGCAGCCGCGCCACCATCCTTTTCACACCAGATGCTGATCAAGCTTGATTCAAATAATTTTGTTATTTGGAAAACCTTGCTCACTCCAATGATAGCAGGTTGTGGGATGATTTCCCAGATCAATGGAACCGAAATAGCCCTAGCAGAGAAGCTGTCCAACGACGTTGCAAATCCTTTATATGAGAGCTAGTATTGCCGCAATCAACAAGTCTTTTCATGGATTCTGAACTTGATATCGCCGTCAATACTCCCGCAAGTAATTTGTGTTCAAACTTCCAGAGATGCCCGGCGTAAACTGGAGGCTGCCTACGCCTCGAGGTCGAAAGCTTAATCAAGAGAATTGAAGCAACTATTGCATTCGTTCGTGAAATCAAATTGGATCAGGTGTGACATTAGGTTGCAAGCTTTGATAAAAGATTTTCATTGTAAAACGACCCGCGCTTCCTAGCCGCTAAACACAAAAATATGAGCCCTCCATTATTTTTATATCATATATTTTCTGTCAAACCAGAGTGGGCAATTCCAGGTTATCTGCTTAGCAAACATGTATGAGTTAATCTTCCACACAAGCACTTTTTTTGGCAGCCTCCCTCTTGGTAAGCCCGAGTTGAGTCGAAATAGTTCGGAAAATCCAATTCAAGTTCCAAAAATTCAGCTTTGAGTGCTCACTAATGAACCATTTTATTTGTGAATGGATTTGCTCATAAACCGAATTAATATAATTTCATATGTTGGAATTTGATATGTAGTCTTGGGGTACGTTATTCTTGAGAAAATTAGTCCTCAAGAGAGTGAGTTATTCATTATAACTAAAGTAAGACCTCACACTAATTTCCAAGCATAGCTTGATTAATGAGGGAAATATCTTTCAACCATAGGCCCCCTTCCTTTTACATAAAATAGTAGCCGCAGCAACCAATTTCCTCTTGTCAACGAGTCACTCCAAACAAAGTTTTTTATTTCAGAGAATAAGATATTTAAAATTCTCTATGACCATTTATATATGAAAAAGATGTTGAATGATAAACTTAATAAGCATTGAATTGGGTGTTACAAATGATTCAATGTGTTTGTTGTTACAAGTTTAATGAGTCTCAAAAGTTATGAATAGTTATTAGCTTTTAATAAGTGTCATTTACTTTTAGTATTCCAAAAGTCTAGTTGTAATGCTATTTATATGTAGCATTGTCAAGTTTATAATCATTCAGAAATAATACAAAAATATATTCAACCGTACTCTTCTTTTATCTCTAACAAAGTGGTATTAGAGCGCTAGGTTGTGAATTAAACAAATAGAGAGTGATATAATCTGATCATGATGAATAACATGATCAAGTATCCCCAACTTACTAAAGAAAACTACAATTCATGGTGCATTAGAGTGAAGATGTTATTGGGTTCTCAAGATATGTGGGATATGGTTGAGTAAGGCTATGAGTAGCCTAAAAATGAGGAGCAATTGACGGCTCTTCAGAAGGAGTCTTTGAAGAAGATGAAGAAGAAAGACCAGTAGGCACTCTCTCTCATTCATATGTGTTTGGATGAGAATATGTTCGTGAACGTCTCGACAGCCTTGAGATCCAAAGAAGCCTGGGAGATTCTTGAAAATGCTTTCAAGGGGAAAGATAAGGTGATCAAAGTCCGCTTGCAGACTCTAAGGAGTGATTATGAGAATCTAAAGATGAAGGATTCTGAATCAATTGAGGAATACTTCTATAGAACTTAGTTGATTATCGATCAAATGAAGAGATATAGAGAGACGTTGGAAGATGTTCGAGTAATAGAGAAAATTTTACTTTCATTAACCGCAAAATTTGACTATGTGGTGGCTGCTATTGAGGAATCAAAAGAATTGGAAGATATGCTGATTGATAAACTCTTGGGTTCTCTACAAGTCCATGAGGAACGGTTGAAGAAGAGAGAAGGGCCTATCACTCAAGTGTTACAAAGAAAGTTGAATTTATCTGACAACAAAGAGAAAAATTTGAACTTTGCAAGTTCGGATGGTGGAAATCAAGGAAGAGGTCATGGTCGTGGTTGGTCAAATGAAAGAGGCAAAGGTCAATGTTGGTCAAATGGAAGAGGTGGAGGTCATGGTTGGACTCAACAAAGACCAACGAGAGGAAGAGGAGGCAGAAATTCTCAACAATGGAATTCTAGAGGATGTGGCAGAGGAGGCAGATTTGGTAGACGTGATAAATATGGAATTCAATGTTATAATTGTCAAGAATTCGAGCACTACGTAGCGAAATACAATTCCAATGGAGATAATGAAGAAAACTTTGTAGAAGTTGAAGATGGTGAAGGTACATCGCTGTTGCTGTCATGTATTGGAGAAACAGAGAAAACAAATGAGTCATGGTATCTTGATTCCGGTGCTAGCAATCATATGACTGGTAATAAACAAGTTTTTTACAATCTTGAAGAAACTCTGAAAGGAGATATTACGTTTGGTGATAAATAAAAAGTTCCAGTCATAGGTAGTGGAGATATTCTTATCAAGTTGAAGAATGGAGACCATGAGTTTATTTCTGATGTTTATTATGTTTCGGGTTTGAAGTCTAACATTTTAAGCATTGGACAGCTTGTTGAGAAAGGTTATCATGTGGAGTTGAATAAAAATGGTTTGCTTGTTCGTGATGCAAATAGAAGAATGGTTGCTAGAGTGCTAATGTCTTCAAATAAGATGTTCAAATTGAAGATAAATAGTGATAGACTAAAGTTCTTGAAAGTTTCTTTCTTAGACTGGTCGTGGTTGTGGTATCTTAGATTGGGTCACTTGAATTTTAGAGGTTTGCAGCAGATGTCAAGAAAGAGATTGGTGAATGGATTTCCTTTCATAAATCACTCAAATCATATTTGTGAAGGTTGTATGTACAGGAAGTAATCGAGGAAAAGTTTTCCTAAATCATCTCTTTCCAACACAACTCAACAACTTGAAATTGTGTGTGCTGACATTTGTGTCTTATAAATCCAAGTTCTTATGATGGTAGCAGGTATTTCTTGTTGTTTATTGATGATTTTACCCATAAAACTTGGGTTTATTTCTTGAACGAGAAATCTGAAGCATTCGAGGTCTTTAAGAAGTTTCAGGCACATGTTGAGAATGAAAGTGGCTTAAGAATTCTCTCGTTGAGAAGTGATCGAGGAGGAGAGTTTACTTCACAAAAGTTCAATCAATTTTGTGAATATCTTGGCATTCGAAGGTTCCTTACGATTTCGAGGTCCCCTCAGCAAAATGGTGTTGTGGAGCACAAAAATCGCACCATCATGAATATGGCTCGAAGTATGTTGAAGAGAAAAGGCATACCAAAGGAATTTTGTGCAGAAGCTGTTATGTTTGCTATTTATTTGAACAATCAAAGTCCAGCAAAGATGACCCCTCAATAAGTTTATTGGTTATTCTTAAAGTTCTAAGGGTTATAAATTTTATAATCCTCAAAATGGAAAAGCCGTGACAAGCCGAGATGTAGAATTTGATGAAAGAGGAAGCTAGAATTGGAATGTTTCAGGAAAATGAAAATTATGATTTTCTTCCTCTCTATGAAAATGATTTGTTTTCAGGGGAAGATGGACTTAAACAACCAAATTATATTGTTTGGCAAAAAAATGCGACAGAATCATTTTCTCCAGACTCATCTGTAAAAATGCCTCAAATTAAGGATTTGAGTGATGTTTATGCAGTGGTACGAATTGTGGACCTTGAGACGGAAGAAGAAGTTGACAATACGTCCATGTTCTGTTTATTTGCTGACACAGAACCTGTTCAATTGAAAGATGCCATTAAAGATGAGAAGTGGAGACTTGCAATGGATGAGGAAATTAATGCGATCCAAAAGAATGGGACGTGGGAGCTGACAACATTGTCGAATAGTAAACAAACTATAGGTGTAAAGTAGATCTACAAAGTGAAGAAAAATTCCAAAGGCAAGGCAGAGAAAGCTCGTCTTGTTGCAAGAGGCTTTACTCAAAAGCCTGGAATTGATTATCAAGAAGTGTTTGCACCGGTGGCTCATATTGAAACTATTCATTTGATGATTTCCTTAGCGGCTCAACAAGGATGGAAAATTCATCAGATGGACATGAAATCAGCTTTCTTGAATGGAGCTCTTGAATAACAAGTTTATGTGAATCAACCTTCGGGATACATAGTCAAAGGTCACGAAGCCAAAGTTTTGAAGTTAAGAAGATTTAAGTTTATGAGGGGGTGTTGAATGATAAACTTAATAAGCATTGAATTGGGTATTACAAATGATTCAATGTATTTGTTGTTACAAGTTTGAAGAGTCTCAAAAGTTATGAATAGTTATTAGCTTTTAATAAGTGTCATTTGCTTTTAGTATTCCAAAAGTCTAGTTGTAATGCTATTTATATGTAGCTTTGTCAAGTTTACAATCATTTAGAAATAATCCAAAAATATATTCAACCACACTCTTCTTTTATCTTTAACAAAAGAATAGAGCAAATGAAGCATTTATAGCAGAGTTTACAAGTAGCGTCCTGCCATTGATAAACAATTTCCTTTCCAACGAGCGAAATGGCCTACGATTCTATACAGCATAGGCCGCAAATGAGAGGCCTTTGGAACCCCTTGAAATAACGGCACACCCAAATATCAGAAAGGAAAACTACCCTATCGTTGTCTTGTGATATCAGAAAGTTTTCTACGTTTCGGTCTCGTAACCATCATACCAAAATACACATTCGATTTATTCTAATTCACATGTTACTTAGATAAATTACCATAGAGCTCAAATAAATTATTTATTACCCTCATATTCTGTTTAGTATTTACAGAGAAAAGAATATTATCATCCGCTTATAGCATATAAGGCGGAAAGGTAGACTGCCTAGTGTAAGCTATTTTTTGAATTCTACCATCCCGAACCAGTAAGGATATTGCATAGCTCAAAATATATTCTCTGTAATAGCAAACAATAAGTGCTCATTTGGTTGGCGGAATGACTATCTTGAGGTATGAGAGAAAAATGAATGGAAAAAATGTGAAGTATTTGCCTAGAATCCATCATCAGAAAGGAATAACTTTTCCTAGTTTTCATACAAATCGTGGGATAGCTATTCATAGCTATCATATAATTCGTGGAATAATTATTCCTTTTCGAGAGGAGGAATAGCTATTCAAAGAGTTGTATGGTAGCTAGAAATAGCTATTTCATCCCAATGATGGAATCTAGGTAAATACTCCAATTTTTTCACCTTTTTTCATTCCTTTTTCTCCTATTCCACTGAATAACCATTCCGCCAACTAAACAAGCCCTAATGGTGATAACAGATTTCCTCGGAAAACTCCTTGATAACATGAAATGTACTTGTACCTACCCGTGGTTGTAAGAATTGAAATTCTAGCTTAATCTAGAATACTCCTCATCCAACATCTAAAAGTGTCCGAGAAGCCAAAAGCTTTTAGAACTGCCATAAGGTAATCCCCGTCAAAAGTGTCAAACATCTTCCTTCTATCAATTTATAAAGCCAAATTTCCACCAAAGAAGTGCTTGTTGAGCATGTTAACCCCTTCCAAGCCCATCACAATGCATTCGTGAATCTTCTTCCTATGATGTACCCCGATTGGTTAGGGGAAACAATCCGGGATGGAAGAATCGCTAACTTGTCCACCAAAATCATGGTGATTATCTTAAAAGAAAAGTTTCTCATCACAATTGGTCATTAATTCTCCACTTTAATGGATTCATTAATCTTGGGAATTAGAATCATTAAATTAGAACTAAGACCAATGGTCATTTCACCTGAATAAAAAAATATGAGAAAGGTGTGCTGTGTGGATCCATTTTGAAAATTTTCCAGATTCCCTCAATACTTGGTTGAAAAATTAAAGCCTTATTATCATTATTATTAACCAGAGTATCGATGACTGATTTTAAAATAGTGCAATCAACCTCTGATGGACTAGATCCCGCAAACAAATTATGATAATATTGAACAATATGAGTAGTTGTTTCATCATTATATGTGTAAATGTTCCCATTAATGTGGAGTACACTAATACCAGTAGATTACTTTCTAAAGTTTGCAACACAATGAAAAAAAACTGAATTTTGGTCTTCCTTACGTTTATCTCATGTCTTTGTTGGTTAACCACATTGATTAGAACCGAAAATGCAGAATGAAAAGAACAGGATAATGGTTTGAGCAATGTTTCATCACAACAATGTAGTGATAGGAGTCTCATGACGAAGAAAATTTTGAAATCACGAGCACTCTGTCTAACCAACACTTTACCCTTGCTTTTCTGACCTGATTATTACACCAAGTAAAGAAGGGCATGTTACCCCGATATCTATTAAATCTAATTCTTCAATGCATTCTTGAAATTCTACCTAACTTCTTGTGTGCACCCAAAAGTGCATTATAATCCCTAATAAAGCATCCAACTTCTCCCATCAATCTCACATGCAACCCTGATCTCGTCAGATAACTCAATCAGTTTCATAATGTAAACACTTCCATAAACAGCCTTAATATGACAATCGATTCCACAATCTGAGAAGCCTATTGTGATCAGCTAATTAGAGATGTTGCAATTGTAGCCATGGACATTCTAAGGGACCTGAGATTCCAAAGGGCAGGGGAGGGTCTATTATTTGTAGCAATTGAATCGAAATTAATCTCAGAGAAATTGTCCTAAATGGCCTATTATACTAACAGATTTTCATTCCAAGTTTTGGACCATTACTTTTTTTGTCCAAAATTAATCCAAAATTTGTTTAGTTAGTTCCTTTCTCCCTCATTGTCTTTGTATGTGCTTCCTAATTAAATGCTTCACATCCTCCATAATTGACTTTCCACTCTCTCCACTCTCAACTGATTTCCTTACTTCTCTTTGACGATTTTTTGCTTCCGATTTCGGCTTATTTCTATTCGCTTTGCTACTTTTTGAAGTTCTAACCTATTCTCAACTTCTTGTTCGACATTTGTTTGCTACATACGGTTTGTTTTTTCACTTTGAATCTTTTGTTAATTGGTTTCTTCTACCTACTATTTGTTTTCTCCTTGTTTTTTTCGCTTTTTCTCCCTTTTTTGTTCTTTTTCATCATAGTTATGACACCTAAGAAAGCTTTGTCTCAAAGAAAAATCCCTGCTATTCCAAAGAAGGCTTCAAAGACTGCGAAGTCTGCTTTAACTGCTTTGAAGGTCGGTTCATCAAAACAAATGGAGGAATCACCCAAACTTGAGGTACTATTTTTCATTTTTGAAATTGTATTTTATTTTCTTATTTTGAAATTTGACCGATCTAGCCATTTTATAGATCTGGTATATGTCTAGTAATAAACTGGTATTATATATGTTATAAGTGAGTATCTGGTATTTATCTGGTATCTAGCTGGTATCTCTCTATTTTTAACTTGTTTTTGTAAATTTCTTGTAGATATATGGTAGTGATATGATATTTTTCTGGTATTTATGTTTTTGAATAGTTTTTTGTTTTGAAAATTTGATTTATGCTATTTTAATTACAAAATGGTATAATCTAGTAGTTAACTGGTAAGAATATAGTTTTTAGGTTTTTAAAGCCTTAAATTATTAATCAGTAGATATATGGTATCTGTTTAGTATTAAACTTGTTTTTGTAATTTTCTTGTAGATATCTGGTAGTGAACTTGTATTGTTCTTGTATTTATGCTTTTGAATAATCTTTTCTTTTTTGAAAATATGATTTATGTATTTTCAAATTACAATGACGGTCTAATTTAGTAATTAACTGGTAAGAATCTAGTTTTTATTTTTTGAAGCCTTAAACTACTTAACATGTAGAATTGTCCATTGTTTTTGCTTAAGTGAACTTATATGGTAATGAACTAGTAGGAATCTAATATTGATGTTGTTGACGCATCAGTCTCTTACATTTTTAGTTCTTGTCCATTGTAAATTGCTTGTACGAAAGGTTATACTTTAGTTTAATGCTTTTTATCTGGTAGTAAACTGGTAGGAATTTAGTTTTTATGTTGTTGAAGCCTCAAATTATTAATCTTGCAGAATTATCCATTTGTATTTTGCTCAAGTGAACTTGTATGGTATTTATCTAGTAGGAATCTAGTAATTTTGTTTTTGAAGCATTATGTCTTAAAATTTTAATTCTTGTCCATTGTAATTGATTGAATGAATTGTTATATTTAGTTTAATGGTTTTTCTCTGGTAATTAATTGGTAGGAATCTAGTTTTTTATGTTGTTTGGGTTCTTTGATTTAATGAAAACCTATTTTATTGCTTCAATTTTTGTAACATCTGAAATTTACTTATATGGTAGTTAACAGGTAGGAATCTGGTATTTATGTTTTTCTAGTCTGAAACTGTTTTAAATCTTGTGGTTTTTTTATTATGTACTCCTTTGAATGAAATTATCTGGTATTTAAGTAGTACGTATTTAATATTTATCACTTTGTGGAAACCTCTGTTGTTTTTTTATTTAATCCATGTGTATATCTGATTTTTTAAAAACAATTGTCTGCAGATGTACAAGTTGGTGTTAAATGATCTAGTAGTAATCTAGTATTGAACTATTCAGATTTTTTTTATAAACCTCAAACTCTGAAGTTTCCTATATTATTCATCTATAGTCACTCCAATGAACTAATTTGGTATTTGACTGGTAGTAATCTAGTTTTGTGTTGTTCATGCTTGTATATGTTAAAATTTCAGTGTCTTCTCTTTTACAATCTTTAAATTATTTTATGTTGTAGTTGATTGGTAGGAATCTGGTTTTTGGCCTTTTTGTGGAACTCATGAATATTTTTAATCAAGTATTATTCACCTTCTAATTGTTTGGATTTTTGTTAAATGAACTTATCTGGTAGTTGACTGGTTGGAATTTGGTTTTTCATGTTTTTGAAGTCTTAGCTTATTGATCAACCTATCTTTCTTTTAGAATCATTCTAGTAGTTAAATGGTAGGAATTTGGTTTTCATGTTGCTGGCTTTATCTTCTTTTGTATTTAATTTTTTCAGTGATTATGGGGTGTACGTATTGAGCTATATTGAGTTTGAGATTGAAGGGAGACAAATGAATCAATATTTTAATATTTACCAACAAAGGAGAAGGCTTGATTACAATTTGTACATGCACAGAGATAAATAGCTGAAAGAGAATACAAAGAATGACAATGACATGTTTAAATCCCTCATTGATATGCTTGATAGCCAGAGATCATTACCATTTGGAACTTTGTTTGGTTGTAACCGAATTTTTAGAATATTTTTTTATGTTTTTTAAAATTTTTCAAAACAGAATACATTCACTTGCTATGTATATAAAGTTTTCGTTATATATATAATCTTATTGGAAGTAATTTTTCTTTTGTTATATTTTTTTTGTGTTTTCAATGGTTTAATACATTCAAGTTTTGATTTAAATAAAAGTAATGGATTTTTACAGGTTCATTATGGTAGGAACGTGGTAGTTATCTATTATCGACATCGAAGAAACAATCACTACGCCATAGATGGTTTGTCGCTACAACGATAAAATGTTGCCTAAAGTGCCAAAAGTGTTGTGAAAATTGTCGCAATACTTTTCCGTGAAAAAAGTCGTTGGTAATACTTCCCTTGCGAAAAGTCATTTTCGCAACACATTTTTTTTCTTGCAACACTTAGAAAAATGTTGCGACAACTAACTTTTCGCAACACTTTTTTAGTAATTGCAACGACTTCTGTTGTGTTGCAAAAAAATATCCGTCACCGTCTACGTTAACGACTGTTAGTTTTTTCGTAACATTTTTGTTATTTATTCGCAACACTTTTCTTATAACACTTTTAGCATATTTGCAACACCATGTCTAGTTTTCACAACTCTTATTAAAAAACACTTATGTTGCATTTGAAACACTTTTTGCGCTTATTGCAACACATCTGTAAAATACTTAACTGATGCCATAATTCAAAAAAATTGGAATTCATTTTTTATATAATCATAATGCATAATATTCAATTGTATACAAATTCAAAAGAGAAATAAAAAATACATAATACTATACAAACTAAAAATAATGCTACTAAAATATAGTGTTTCCAAAAGTATCTGAAAAGATTCTACAACCGATCTCTACACATCTGAAGTTTAAACCACTCGCCATGTGTGTGAAACATTACTCTTATCATCTTCATAAGCAACAGTTTTTCTATGTCCAGCGTCCTCCCAATCGTAACCTATTCACTATTAGTAAGTTCGATAAACAAATTACAGAATCCTCGGGTATTGCACATTGATCATATAGGGGCAAAAGGACCAACTATCAAACCAAACAAACGTCTATCATAATTTTATACACAAATGATACATGTCATTTGAGATTGAATGGATCCAAATAGCATAGACAAATAATTCCTAGCTAATGCACGCTAGGAAATTTTGAACTGAAACTATATGCATGTAGCTACAAAGGTTAAATCATACACAAAGAATCTAGAAAATGCAATTTATTGTGAGAAAAGGTTAAGCAAACTGACAAAAAAGGTTTGTTTTAACTTGGATGACTGTTAGACACCAAACATAAAATTTTATATCTTAGTCAAATGTACCAGCGGTATACAATTCTTGAACTTTCTTCATCTTCACTTGAGTGCTGTGTCCTTGGAAATGCTTTTGGTGAGAACTTCTAAAGCACAATCATTACCCTTTAGAAACTTAAATAAACAACAATTTATTTGGCCACAGAAGAATTATCAAGTCCACTTTGATTGATGTGCATATACCTGGAAGAATCAGAGTTATGTGTCATTTACTATCCTCTTCTATTTCCATGCCCATCATTGCACATCTTGTTCAGAGCAGGCCTTTCTCTAGCATTTCCTTTCCGCAATCTTGCTTGAATTGCAGCCTTTGCCTAAATATAAAATGTTAAAAAAAATTCAAGCAGGTTGATAGATTTTTAATTATAAGAGATTTCACGAAATGTAGGGAAGTCATCTACTTCATTATTCTTCGATTTCCAAATAGTTACACATCTCATATAAGTACGGTTTCGGTGAACAGAGACACATAAGCTTAGAAATGAAAGAGCATAAGCAAGAGTTTTTGGAATCTCAAGAAAGAATAAGCAAAGAACATCAGCTAAGGCTCAGACTAATCTCAAGAATGCAAGGTATATTGCAAAAAAATGCTTTAATAAAGCTTTTATTAATAGGCATGTATAGATACTGCCTCTATATTAAGTCATTAAGTTCAAGTATTCGGTAAATTCTGGATTTTGATAAGAGTTCAACTTCATACTTACAACTCTGTAATGAAGATCAAAATAAGTCTAAAATGAACTTAACATATCAAATTGGCCTTTTACCTTCACAATAGGATAGAAAATCAACCAAAAAAAGTGGCAGGAGTCAAACTAGATTTTGTGTACATTATAAGGCATCAGGCCCCAGCTGTAAGATTAAACACAACAATAAGAGAATGAAAAAAGAAATGTAGAAGAGCATAATAATTAAGCAAAAAGATGAATATTAAAAGTGAGAAATTTGGCGATAATCCTCCCATTAACTCTCCAAGTAGGAGAGTTAATTATAGTAAATTTGTTCTTGAAATCTTTGAATAAAATTTCTATTTTGCAAGGTAGCCTGAAATTGGAAATTGAAAATGAAATGGACAATAGAAACACCAGAAATACTGTAAGTTTGAGTTCCTGAATATAAAAACATCAATTTTTCATGCTTATTTTTCCTAGTAATAAATAAAAAAAAGAGAGGCCATAAACCCACAAAACCCTTCAGGAAAATAGTTATCCATAGTAACTGCTGCATCAATACTTCAAAATACTGCAATTTTCCTTTTAGAACACAAGTGCTACTCAATTCTTTAGCACCACCTTCTATAACATTTCTCAGTTTTTACAATATTTTCCACACTGCGAAAATCAAAAAACGAAAACAAAGATAAGTTTTGTATGCAGTGATAACTTAAACTCCTAACATGACTTACCTAAGTATGCGATATACAAAGGATTTTCCAGATTCTAACTTGGGTATTTAGCAAACCATATACATCTTGCGATTTGGGTATTTAGCATATGGTAAAGGCTTATCTTCAAATATTACCAAAAAACCAGGATCATAGCTGAAGCTCCCAAACTTAGCCAATAGTTATGTAGAAAAATTGAGATATTGCAACAAAAAATTAAAGCTGAAGCTCTAAATTTTATACCTATACTCTGAGCTACACAAGTTCTAAGCATTTCAAAACACTAATTTTCTAGATTTGCTAAATAGGTTGATGATAGGATACCAAATTCCAGTATATAGAATTCACAATCTTCAAGCTAAAGATATTGAAATACATAGGAGCAATACAGATACACACACACACACAAAATTTCAGACTATATATGCAAAAAGGGGGAAAAGAAGACACATAGACTATATACAAGGTCCAAACAAATTAGATCATCAAGACTAAAATTCTCCAATAAACCAGGATCCAAATTCTAAGAACAGACAAAGGAAATACCAAATTAGAATTCAATAATTACAAGGAATCTCTTTCATGGAAGGAGAGGGAGCCAAAATGTAGTAAATAAGGGACCGACCTAACATTGAGATTGCAGAAATTCTGCCAAAACGTAGCAAACAAGGGCCTGATGTCTTTTGAAGATGGCGAGATTCAATTAAAGGTCAATGGCATGTAAGAATGAGAATTAAGGGGAAACGTTTTATGAACTAAACTTGCTAAAGCTTCAAAGAAAAATAGAATACCATAATAGAAAACATTATGGAAATTGCACACAAGTTCTGCTCAACTTATTATAGTTAACGATCATATCTTCTTTTACCCCAATAACTGGCTGAGGTGATCCCTGTAGCTTCATTCCTATGCTTCTCGTACACATTCCTGTATTATTTTTCAAATCAATTCCTAGTTTCAACTTTGGTATAACATTAAGACTCGTAATGCTCACACAAGTCGCACACTAAACAAAAGTTGAGAATGATAAATGATGTACATGCATAGCAAATTAAAAGCTCGTTTAATCTCAATGATTAATAATACATTGCAGAATTTTCAAGCTCAAGCAGAAAACCACAAGATATCTTACGGTTAACATTATTAAGCTTTATAAAATTACATAGTACTCTGGCATCAATTATGGCCAAACTAAAAAGGCAAAAGTATATATTCTAACATATTCTATGTGAATGTTGTATGAAGTTTCACATTTGACATGTTTATATTCCTATATTCACTAAGAAGACATAAAACCATATCAGAAAAGCAAGCATACAAACTAAACATTAGGGCTAGATCAGTGGAGCAAACACAATTATCTTCATTTAACAACTGCATCTATTGCAAAATGTGAATTCATCATCAGAGGTAATTACAACTTATAACTCATATTTCGCAAAACAGAGACATTGCAGAAGTTAGAACATTATGCAAAGTGATATGAAAAATCGCAATCAGTTAAGGTAAGTTAAAAATCAATACCTATATCGACGAGAAAGAGTCGATTCGATAAAATTACCTGCCAAGGAGAGGCGAAAGGGTGTGAATTCTACTGATAGATCAACCGAAAGGGCAGATTCAACCATTAGGAAAATGAAAATCAGTAGAAGCACATGAACAACAAGTTGATGAAGATGTGATTTTCTATATAGGAGAAGAAAGCGACGGTGGAAGCAGCGAGCATGGAAGCGACGAGAGTGAAAGACCCCAACGAGAACCGAGAATCGGTGGATCTTGAGAACTGCTACAAAGGGAAATATTATTAAGGTTAAAAATGAAAGAGAAGTTAATAGATTTTAGATGGAACATGACTTTTTTTACAGTTTTTAAATTTCTCGATTTGAGGATTTAGAAGAAAAAAATTTTTGTAAAATTTCTTGGATCATTTTCTCAAGAAAATCAAACTTTTTCTGAAAATTTCTAGTCCTGATTACCGAAAATTCCACAAATATTTATAAGAGAAAAATCCAAAAAGGGAAACAAATTCCAACGAGGGCGGTCTGCCCTCATCGGAATTCTGGTGAGCCTTGCCAAACTTCTAGCGAGGCGGATCTCCGATTTTCTATATTTTGGTAGTTTTTGTGTTTTTTCCTTTTTTTATATTTTTGCATTTTTAATTTTTTAAATATATAATATATTAATTTTCACCAAAATCTAATTTTTAAAGACTTTAAAATAATTTAAAAACTTAAATTAGTAACAAGGAACATTCTTATTCAGAGATCTTCAGATCACCGAAAACTGTGTGATTCAAGGATAAAAAAATCTTGAAAAGCAGTCATCATTGAACGCGTGAGCTAGTACAAAATCCCTTTCTCATAATCTCCTAAGCATGCCATGATTGATATAATCTAAGTTAAAAACGTTCTACAGATGATTTTAGGTTTATAACGCTTATAAATGAAACCTAGCATCTAAGGTTAAAGCATTACCAGTTGATGCGTGATTTCTCTCTCTTGGTTGTGGTGTTCCCTTTTGAGTAATTCACATGCACTTTGTTAGCATGAGCTTCAAACTAGGAGAGCCTTTACGATTGATCCACACAGATCTTCACTAACCAAAACCTTATTGAGGAAGAACCCATTAGTAAACAGTAGTTGCTAAACCACTCAAAAACCAACCCAAAAATAATAAAGGAGGATCACTTAAGAAAGAGCCATCAAAAGAATTCTTTGATTGTTTGGAGAAACTTGTGAAGGATCTCGCACAACAAAAGTAGAAAAGGAAGTCGAAATTAGAGAGAAAATCTGAGCTGGTGTGAATAAAGAGAGGAGTTGGAGGCCTAGATATAGGGAAAAGGGGGAGTGTTAGACTCCCCCTCAATAACTAGATGGGATGGGAATATTCCCATCCTATCTAATCAGGTTAGCCATGCGGGTCATGGTGACTCGCGGGCTAACCCTTGCGGGTTGGAAGGAAAGCCCTTGCGGCATGCATTACTTAGTCACAAGCCCAAGCTTGTGACCCGTGCAAGCACTGCCACTGGTAGCGCTTGTGGGCTTACCACGCGTGCTAGCGACCTGCGAGCTTTTTTCAGATTGCGGGGTAGCAGCATAGGCCCCACTTTGAACAACCTGTGTTCGTTTTGTGGCCCACTTGCAACGGGATAAATTCCCTTGCTCCGCTCTGTGTAATTTTCCCCTATTTCCTCTTTATTCCTTTGAATTATTAATTCGGTTCAACCAATTAAAAATTCTTCTAACGAATTCGACAACTTGTATTTTCGGCATAGACCTAGTCTATAGGTTCTTTACTTAGTCCGATAAAGACCCAAAGTGTGTGACCTCATAGGATCCCAAAGTATTGAGCCACTAGAGGTTAACCTAAACTTGGCTTCCTATCCGAGAACCTTTAGGCTCAGTGTTCCAGACCGATATGGAACCTGATAGCTCTAAATGATCAAATGGGCTTTCTAGCAAAGGCTTATGATCCTGATACTTGGAACATCACATGCTTGTGACTTGATCCAGTTATGTAGTAGTAACCAATACAATACACTCCTTCCATCAAGTTAAGTACCATCCTGTTTATTGAGATCGAATTAAGTGTCAGCTAATGTAATAACCATAGCTATCCTGGAATTAGAATTGTTCAAGAAGAACACCACTCGGCCATTATGTATCAACATTGACTAGAAACCTATTCTATCAATCTTATACTCTGATTAGAGGTTTATGAGTGTGTCACTTCAACAAGGGGCCCTAAGGTACATCTCCCATTATATCACTAAATCAGGAGCGATGGTTACCACCTTGACTACTCATCTTACCAACATGTGATGATTACTATACTCATAATCATCAGTGTCATCCTGATCTCCAGGGTATGAATAAGTATGACCCAATGTATAGCAACTTCTACACAAGGTATCTAGTATCTGAGGTCCGAGGATACTTGTATTGCTACTGCAATAAGACATGACACCAACACATGGATATGGTTATTTTCAAGTGTCTGTCTTATAGTGGTCTCCAATGTATTACCCGAATACATCCATGTGTTAACTCAAGGTACCACTCTCAGCTCATGAGATCGGTTGCTTGTATCTAATCCAAGGAGTAAGCGTACACATGCTAGTCTGTCCATTCCATTGATGTCCAGTCTCAATGAAACTATAACTGGGGATATTTAGACTATTCATAGTAACACGTATCTGCAGTTCTCACACCACATAGCTCCCACTATGTCCACGCACTTTTATGCTATGAACTGGTCATAAACTTTTTCTTATCAATGCGCATATACATATTTAATACTATATATGATACAAGTGAGATACATAAATAAACAGAAAACACTGATAAGCAACAAAGATGCGTTAATTATTATTAATAATAATTTGAAACTGTTTGTACATTATAAATAAAAAAGATATATCACCCTAATTGCCTCTAGGGCATACATCATGTCTAACATAAAAGATTGTTGAGAAGAAACTTATCCGCAGGTACAATTTGGCATATCACAATCATGACATGATGTTGCAATCATTACAAGATATTTCGATCGTGATTTTATTCTCCAAAAGTTTCTATTTCTCATTATGGAATGTCACAAGTGCGAGCCATAGTCATAGGCACGAATAGTTGAATCTTTAGAATTCTTCTTCTAGACTTAGCCATTTTGAGCTTTATCCAAATCACCAATACTTGTCTATAATTTGCATTATTTCCACACTTTTTGCATTAAATTCCAATTCCAAGTGATTTGCCTCCCCATTTCACTTGAAACCTATAATTGCACAAGAACCAATTACATACCATGTGAAATTTATTTAAATGAATATAAAATCACCAAGAAAATATATTGACTTGTGGAGAAACATATACTAGAATAAGTGGTGTTTTGACACTTATTATACCCCAAACTTAACTTTTGCCTTGTCCTCAAGGTAATAACAATAATGAATTAGATATTTCTTCAAATTTAAAATCCATACTTAATAAAAACATTTGATAAGCACTTATATTCCCATGTGCATTACGAAAGAGTAGATTTTATAGAAACTTACACAAGTAGGTAATGTAAAATAATCAAATGCGTACCTTATCTCAGAAGGTTACTAAGTCATGTATTCATTGTAAATGTCCTTACTCAATAAATATAACACTTCTTCTCCAATATAACATCAAGTATTAAGGATAATGAAAATCTCACTCTCAATATTCATCTCAAGGCATTTTTAACCTATTCATCTAAACACTCTAATGGTTGCATTTTTTTTGCTCCATGCCACTCTCACTAATATGACAATAATTATATATAATTTGTATATATTTTTGAAGTGATTGTATTTTATGCTCCATATCACTTCTTATGCACCAATATTTCATGCTTGCCAATTGCATAGGTTTTTCATACCAATTACCTTTCGTGTGTGCTCCCATTTTACATTCCATGCTTAATGTTTAATTAGATATACCCATTTTTTCACTCAATACCCTCATCTTTTATTGATTAATACCTTAAGTATTATGGATATAGTTTCCTTCATACCTTAGCATACTTAATACTTATAGGATGTAAAATATACCACAAGAAAGACAAAAACATATCTATAAAATTATAGACAAACTCACTTAAAAATTATCCAATGATAGAAAAAGTTTATATGAAACATACCTTAGCACTTGTGTCATGTAAGAAACTTAACATATACTTGCATATCATTTTCCAAAAACTTGGTTCTTGTTTGAAAATTTTCAAAAACTTTTTCTAAGAAAAATCTGTCTCTCATAACTTTCTCTCAAGTGCTTGAATACAACTTACACGTGTCTTCATCCTATACAACAAATTAGTAACTTGAAAGAAAAAAATTTAAATATACCTTATAACAAGATTAAATTATAAGTAAGGTATGGTCAAACACTTACTAACATACTTGTTCCTAGTTTTATGAATTTTTTAAGAAACAACAACTAACATAATACGATTTGTCATTTCACTTTATTTAACATATTACAAGGTGAAAGAAAAATAAATACAATACAATTAAATAAAAAATTCCCCCCACACTAAAAGCACACAATGTCCCCGTTGTTTAGAGTTAAAAAAACTAAACCTAAAAGGAGAAAATAAAAATAAATCTAAAATAAAAAGACAAGAACTAAAAAGAAAAATAAGTAAAGAAAAATAAAACCTGTTTCAAGAATATGAGGAATCCGTATATGGAGGACCAGGTGAGATCTCAATATTTGCCTTTCGAAGGAAAATATTCATCTTCTTTTTAAAATAATTATTTGACTTTGTCATAGCCCTAACATCTTGTTGCATTGTTGCTATATCCATACATGCTTTTTTCACATATTGAACAATCTTTCCTCTCCATGTTTCATGACTTGAAGTTGTTTCAACATCTTCATCTTCTTCAAATTGTTGCTCTTCACTTCTAGTTTTATCTTGAGTTTCCTGGAAAGTTTGAGATCGAGTGACCATATTAGAACTTGAAGATCCTGCAATTAGTAACTTCCTTGTTCTTTCTTCGTAAGAGAGAAAGATAAATTGTTCATCCAATTATCAAACTAAACTACCCCTTTTCAAGTGTTCTCCTCCCAAATAAAAAAAATTATCATAGTGTTACTTTTGATAAAGAAGTACTCCCTTTGCACCCAATATTATCTTAGATTAAATTGGCTATTCTTATTATTACTTTCATATGATTAAAACAACCTTCAATCCCTTCTATTATCAAATCTAGAAATTAACCAAATTCTTATCCAATGCACCCTCTAGAACATACAAATACTTATGTGAAAACTTTTGTCATCTCTTGGCGTAGTAAGATACTTTGAATGAAGTATTTGTGGAAATACAAAACTGAATCTCTCAAGATCAATTTATTGAATGAATTCTTTGAGTGGAAATTGTTCAAATCAGTTAACTTCCTCTAAATCACATCATCATATTCTAGATTTGAATTAATCTTCATAGGTGTGAGTGGAAGCCATTCTATCCGAACGGACACCGCTAGGCCCTTGCCCCATGAGATGGGGCGTGGGAGTTTTTGAAAGCATGATGACAAAAAAAAGGTTATATGAAGTTGAAAAGACCCAAGACCTAAATCTCTAGTCTATGTTATGGAGTCGCCACCTAGATTAGCTCTTCCAAGAAAATTTGGTACAACCTAGATCTATTTACCTAATCTATACCATAGTACAAAGATTCGAGTTTGGATGAGTTACCTATTTCATTGTCAATTGAGTTTGATTACACTATTAGAAACCATGCTTATAATATTCAAACTTCATTTAGATATTTTCGGCTTATATGATTATTTTATCACGCATGCGGAAAGCAATAAATAATTAAATTGTAGAAAGTAAGCATGTAGGAAAGTAAATGTGCCTAGTCTACAAGGGATTAATTACGTGTTTGGATTGGTGATACAAATCGCCTAAATACATCGAGATTTAAAAGATATAATCGCCTAAAATACATCGATATTTAATAAATAATACAATTGAAATTTAAACGCAATACTCAAAGGAAAATAAATCTTAACAATCATATAACCTAATCTACCTACATCCATAAAGGTTAGTACAAGTAATATCGCACAACATAAATATTTTCAAGTATGTTCGATTTGGTATTTGGGAGACCCGATTGGTAAAGTTTAAAAATAGAGGAAAGTTTTAAGACTCTTTTTTTTATAAGATATTGTTCATTTTTATGCACAAATATGTTGTTCATTTTATTTAATTAAAATGCCACATGTGAATGTTTGTCGAGGTTTCCTAACACAATTTCATAATATGTGAGTGAAAATGTAAATCTAGGTCAAAAATAATAATTGAAGGGGCATTAGGGGAACTAACTTTAACTACTTGAACACCTTTCGAACAGGTCTCAATACTTAGAAAATACTCAAGTATATATTTTATGTTACTAAAAATCAAATTTTAAGTCTGAATAGTTACCATTGACCCTCTTGAACGTAAATCGACACTTAACATTTTCCGGATAGATTGTTTATGTTGCAATGATGTTAACATCATTACTGATGTCATTTACGGCATTATAATGTCGTTAATGACATTGTAGTGATAAATGTAGAAAACAATTTTAAATTTTACATTACGCACCAAAAACATAACAAGCATGCATATACATGTGAAAAACAACTTTAGGAACTCAAAGGCTCACCTGTCCCCGAATCCACTTCTTCAAGATCCACAAAATCCTGCACTAAGCTCTCCTTGTTTCTTGTTTCGCTAATGGTTTGGCTTTGTCAAAAAAGACTTGAAAATGAGATAAAAGCTTTTCTAAGTGAAAAGGAAAACTTCAAAATATAAAGAGGTCCTAAAATGAGTGAAAAGGGGATAGCAATCCAATCCACTCAAGTTCTAAAACTATACTTAGCAAAATAATTTCAAGAGATCAAGTTGGTAAATAAATGTAGAAGTTTTCTAAATGTGCAGAAATACTTATCAAGAACACTAACACCAAGTTCTATTAGTTTAGAACATGATGAAAGCCTTCCAAAATGTAGCTAAACATCAAGTTTGCTTAACTTGTATAAAAAATCTCAAACTTACTCTAAAGTGAAATAAACCTCAAACTTGCATATATAATCAATAAATGAACCCCAAATGCCCCAATTTCATACCCTTTTCATGAACTTACACTCACTAAACTGAAACATTAAGTGATTGTATGCTTAAAATCCCAACTTAGTTCAAGAACCTCAAAAACTCAAGAACACTCAAACTTATGAAACTTTCTCTTTGAATTCCACTTATTCTTTACTTATGCATGAAAATTTTTGAGCTTCAAGTTCATACGCTTTTCATGAACTTACACTCACTAAGCTGAAACTTTAAGTGATCATATGCTTAAAGTCCCAACTTAGTTCAAAAACCTCAAAAACTTAAAAACACTCAAACTTATTTTCTACTTGTGCACCAAAATTTGAGCCCTCTCTTAATGAAACTCAACTCTCTCTTTATTGAAATTCCATTCAATCCAAAGTCAACCTAGTATTAGCTTTAGCCCATGCATTAGCTTTTTGCTTTTTCACTTTTCACAAATCCCATGTAAAGATTTGATGTATAAGGTCTTACGTAAGGTGTGGGAAATGGCTTTGCAGTGAAAATGTTCGAGCATGTGGACAAAGATTACCTTTTTGGTTGAAAATTGTAGAATGTGCAATTTTGCTTCTACTGCAAAGTCGATGTCACTAACGACATTAGCCACGTCATTAATGACAAGGCCATGTTGTTAAATGACATGGCTTCTTTGACTTAGGCTTTTTCTGCTAAAATTAACTGAAAAAGGGGTTTAGGGCTTAAAAAACCAAGCAAGCATCCTCCAGATGAATTTAAGACCTTGCAAAAAGTGAAAACTAGCAAGGGAAAAAATAAATTATAGCTTTGATAAGTGTATAATTACACTTAATATCATATCAATATTACACATTAAACACTATAGTTTAAGTCATTTTATAATTCATATAAAAGATTTCACGTTATATGTAGTTGTTTTTTATGCAAATGCAGATACTAGGTAAATGTTGGGAGTAAAATGAATAAAAGTGGAATTCTATGAAAAAAGAGTGAAAAAGGTGTAAAAAGATGTGTGCAACTTAAAGATTTGGCTTAAGATCGAAGTTGTCAAAGATCGGTGAAGTTGCAAAAAGAATTCTGAGGAAAAACTCAATTCACGATCACGACAATCATTCGCGGTCATGAATTGTACACTTTAGAAATAGAAGTCTGCCAAACAAAGATTCACGGTCATGACATACATATCGCGGTCATGACTTGGATGGTTTTCTGGTTTTATCTTCTTAATTACCAACCGCCAGATAAGCATGATCAACCGCCATCAACTACCAATGATAAGACACCTATCAGAAGTCAACCAATCATGAGAAGGTGCCTATCCATTTTGGATTATATCAAAGCTTCTCAACCAATCACAATGAAGAGATGCAATCATTCACCAATGGACACGACTCTTCATTTGGATAGACGCAACCCTTCGAACTCTATAAATAGGGTTCCAATCCTCACAAATTTCATGCATGGTGTGCAGCATAGATTGCAACCAGAGAAGAGAGCATTAGAGTGAAAATATAGGGTTATATAGTGTGTGTAGATAAAGAGTTTGCTACGTTCAAAATCGTTAGCGAGAAAATGTTTAAGCGATTCGAATCCTTATTTTGATCACTAGATTTCTCTATATTCTCAAGCGATTATTGTATAAGTGTACTTGCAAATCACTTATCAATAAAAGTTTTCATTCTTCAAGATTCATTTGTTCGATATTCGCAAAGAATAACATCCTAGCGGAGGTTCTGTATGGGCCGAGACCGAATTCAAAGCAGACGCAGGAATTGTGAGAATTTACGACTCCCTTTAAAGAGTGGATATGGTTTGATCAACTTTAGCTTTCACTTGCATACCTTACAACTTTGCTTTGCTTTCTACTTATACTTTCTATTTCGAAGTTTATGATATGTCTATGTATCATAATGCGTATATTGTGTTAAGTTATTTATGTTAATCAAGTTATATGTGTTGGAGTTAATTTTAAGAGTAATTTCAAGGTTAACAATATCATGTATAATCACTGGATCAGTGATATAATGTTGTTTAGTGAGCCAACATTTTGGGAATGGTAACTTGCTAAATGTGGCTATGTGAGAGCGACCCGTACTAACCATTGTAGTGACGTTGTCCAGGTTATATAATTGTATTTATTCGTTTGTGCTAGATTTAGAAAAGTCATTTCATGTGTTGCTCTTCGACGAATAATTGAACATCTGAGTATTTAGAACCGAGTATATTATATTAGTTTAGTGTATCATAACATCTTTGTTGAACTTGCATTCTTTTTCTTCTATACTTATTTCGTAGGGAAAATCTATATATTTAGATTCTTTAATCTTTCATGCCTATATTTATTCATTTTTCATTCTAACCCTTCTTTCCTAACCTTCACTTCATTATATTTTATTTTCCTTATTTTATCTTCCTTGTTGATCTTTAGAACTTGTCCTTCCCTGTGGGATCGATATCTTTTAAAACTACATCGCAACTGTATACTTGCAGTTATAATCATTTTTCTATTTGATAAGAGGTACTAACAACATCTATATTTTTCATGAACAAGTTTTTTGCACCATTGATATATAGCCAAATCTTGTGAACAAACTATTAAACTTATCAGTAGAAAAGTGGTGAACAAGTTTTTGGCGCCGTTGCCGGGGATAAGTCTTTCGAAATGAGTATAGCCAAAAACTCACGATCAAGTTTTTGGCGCCGTTGCTAGAAAGCAAGTGCGTTCTAGAGATCGAATTGTCCGGGGAAGGCAATTATATTTAATACATTTGTTTTTCTAAGTTTTTCTAGGTACAAAGTCTAAAATTTGAAGAATTGAAGATGATAGCGACCGTGACATACATCTCGCGCTCGTAGTATTGGGTTTCAAAACCTACTATTTCTGTGATTAAGGAAGTCACGATCACGACAGGCCTTCGCGATCGCAACATGGGCCCCGGATTCTCATTCTCAATAGAACGGGTTTTCTATTTTCTTTTCCTTTTCATATTTTTATACTTGTTGTTTGTTTTTAGATTTTCAATTTAATAAAATCTCTAACAATGAGGACATTGTGTTCTTTAGTGTGGGGGGCATTTGTAAAAATCCCATAAAATCCAAAAAAATTAAATAAAATGAAAAAATCGAAGAATTTGAAAATTTTTGTTGATTTTAGTGTCAATTTATACATTATCTATTCTTATACTTTACTAACATTTGTCCAAGATTATTGTGAGTGTTAGGTATTTACAAGTTTGATGTTAGTGCAGACCTTGAGCGCATGTTGAAATTGATCATTATTAGCACAACATTTATCAATTTGGCAAGGATGAGTGGTGAGTAATATTCAAGAGCAACATTCAAAGTAAGTTTTGCTTTATATTTCAATGCAACATGAATTAATATAAGTTATATAGTTTTAGTTTAATGCTTTTGATAAGTTTAAATGGAGTAATATCTAATGGTATTCTTGTTATGAGTTTTATATCCAAAATCTTGAATAAGTCCTATAAGTATTAAGTGTGTTTAAAGTATTAAGAAACTATAGCCATAATACTTTGAAATTGATCAATAAAGGATGAGGGTATTAAAGAAAAATCAAAAGAAAGAGAGGATAACCAATGAGTTATGCAAAAGGTGAGGAATGGTACGGAGCAGAAACTGTAACCATTCATTGAGTGAAAAGAAAAAGAAAGCATAGCATGAAAAATGGGTGCAAAGTACAAAGTACTTCAAAAAACATATGCTTAAAAGAAAAAAATGAGAGAGTGGTATGGAGCATAAAATGAAACCACTGAAAAAGGGGGAGAGTGGTATGGAGAATAAAATGCAACCACTGAGAGTGTTTTAGCATCCTAGGTTACCTAAAAATGCCTTGAGAGAAATTAATCAAGGTGTGCTTTCTAAGTCCTTTATACTTTTTACTATGGTTAAGAGAAGGTAATATTCGAGTATGCATATAACGCTTATATGAAGATGCGATTTGGTTGACTCTCCATTAAGAACAAAGGAATGAAACTAAACTATATAAATTGCACATTACTAATTTGTAGGAAATTTCAAACTTCTACTTGAAATCTTTTGCAACGTGGAATGTGGTACTCACTGCAATAGTCTTTCACCAAATGAGGTACGAACTTGTTTTCCAATTTATACACTTCTGTTGAATTTACCTTGAGGACAAGAAAAAAGTTAAGTGTGGGGGTATGATAAGTGTATAATTACACTTAATATCATATTAATATTACACGTTTAGTTTAAGTCATTTTATACTTCATATAAAAGATTTCACGTGGTATGTAGTTGTTTTTTATGCAAATGTAGATACTAGGTAAATCTTGGGAGTAAAATGATCAAAAGTGGAATTCTATGAAAAAGAGTGAAAAAGGATTAAAAGATGCGCGGAACTTAAAGATTTAGCTTAGGATCGAAGCTATCAAAGATCGGTGAAGATGCAAGAAGAATTCTTAAGAAAAACTCAATTCACAATCGCGACAATCATTCGCGGTTGCGACTTGTACACTTCAAAAGTAGAAGTCTGCCAAACAAAGATTCACGGTAGTGATATACATATCGCAGTCGTGACTTGGACGGTTTTCTAGTTTTATCTTCTTAACTACCAACCGCCAGATAAGCATGATCAACCGCCATCAACTACCAACGATAAGACACCTATCATAAGTCAACCAATCATGAGAAGGTGCCTATCCATTGTGGATTATATCAAAGCTTCTCAACCAATCACAATGAAGAGATGCAATCATTCACCAATGGACACGACTCTTCATTTGGATAGGCACAACCCTTCGAACTCTATAAATAGGGTTCCAATCCTCACAAATTTCATGCATGGTGTGCAGCATAGATTGCAACAAGAGAAGATAGCACTAGAGTGAAAATATAGGGTTATATAATGTGTGCAGATAGAGAGTTCGCTATGTTCATAATCGTTAGCGAGAAAATGTTTAAGAGATTCGAATCCTTATTTCTATCACTAGATTTCTCTATATTCTCCAGCGATTGTTGTATAAGTGTACTAGCAAATCACTTATCAATAAAAGTTTTCATTCTTTAATATTCATTTGTTCAATATTCGCAAAGAATAGCATCCTAGCGGAGGTTCTGCAAGGGCCGAGACCAAATTCAAAGCAGACGTAGGAATTGCGGGAATTGACGACTCCCTTTAAAGAGTGGATACGGTTTGATCAACTTTAGCTTTCACTTGCATACCTTACATCTTTGCTTTGCTTTCTACGTATACTTTCTATTTCGAAGTTTATGATATGTCTATGTATCATAATGCATATTTCATGTTAAATCATTTATGTTAATCAAGTTATATGCGTAGGAGTTAATTTTAAGAGTAATTTCGAGGTTAATAATATCATGTATAATCACTGGATATGGGATATAATGTTGTTTAGTGAGCCAACATTTTGGGAATGGTAACTTGCTAAATGTGGCTATATGAGAGCGACCCATATTAAGCATTGTAATGACGTTTTCCAGGTTTATATAATTGCCTTAATTCGTTTGTACTAGATTTAAAAAAGTTATTTCATGTATTGCTCTGCGGTGAATAATTGAACTTGCATTCTTTCTCTGCTATACTTTTTCGTAGGGAAAATCTATATATTTAGGTTCTCTAATCTTTCATACCTATATTTACTCATTTTTATTGTAACCCTTCTTTCTTAACCTTCATTTCATTATATTTTATTTTCCTTATTTTACCTTTCTTGTTGATCTTTAGAGCTAGTCCTTCCCTGTGAGATCAATATCTTTTAAAATTACATCGCAACTGTATACTTGCAGTTATCATCATTTTTCT